>VYZW01000687.1:0-36726 GCA_013401315.1 Balaeniceps rex
CCCTTCCAACCCAAAGCGTTCTGTGATTCTGTGATTCTATGGAGTTTGGAAGGGTCTTTGGTCCCAGCCTGCCTGCAGGACCTGAGGGCAGCAGGGAGAGCCGTGCTCCCTCTGGTGTGTTGTTATGGCCTGTGCTGTTTCACGGTAAGAAATTTTTGGGAAGTGATTATGGCCTGTGGCATATGGAGAGGTGTAGTCCTGATATATCGGTTTAGTTTGCTTCTCTGCTAATGGTTCGTTCTTAGAAGACTAAATCAAGCTCCCAGCTCTGCTTTAAGAGCTTGTTCCTCTTTCCAGGCTTTCTTCTTCCCCTTTGCACTGAACTTGACACAGTTACTCACTGATGAGGCGTGTAAGTAGATGGTGTTGCCCATACCTAGGAACTGGAGGTGTGCTAGAAGGCAGGGTCCCCAGCTTCCCCCCATGGAGCAGTTTGGCTGGTGCAAAACGCAGAAGTGAGCAGTGTTTCTGTGCTGCCTTCCACTCCCAGCCCAGCTCTGCGCTCCTCCGTTGTGGGCTTTCCCTGCGGCGCTGATGCTTCGTGGTTGCATTGCACGAAAGCATCATCCTCCTCTCAGTTAGCCCTGTTCAACGAGGGGCCTCGGTGGTCCAAGGACTGAGGGGATGCCTGCCTCATTTTTGCATCTCTCTCAGATGTGAGCGATGCCAGCTGGAAGCTGCCGGTGCTCAGCAGAGATGAGACAAAGATGTGTGTGCACAGCGGGGGTCAGTTTAATATTTCCAAGTCGATTAACATAACGCCTTAGGATTACTTTTAGCTTTGTGTAGAAAGGCACAGAAATTGCAACAGGGCCAGGAGGCTGATTTTTCTCTGTGTCGTGTGAGGCATGGTAGGGCTTGGATGGGGAAAGTGGACATGGAAAACCATGGAAGGGATTGTCTTTGTGGAAGGGAGGGGATGTTCCTTAGTTGTTTTGGAGGCTCTGATCATTGACATCTCTTCTCATTTTTACTTCGGACTAACCAGCGCAGTATGGGGCTCTCCAGCTCCCACTGAAAGGTGTGGTGTGCGAGGTGCCAAACACCAAAAGAAAAACCAGTCTTGGGACCTACCCATGCTAAGCAAAGCTTTGGGTCCATGCTGTCTGGTACAAGTGGACCCCAGTAAAGCCCATGGTGCATGGCCAGTGCTGGGTGAATCAGCCTGGCACCCAGCAGTCCTGCCCGGCAGCATCTGCCTGCAGCGTGCACACCGCTGCCGGGGGAGCTGACCGTCTTCTCTAGCCATCTAGTGAAACGTCTGAAGTGCCTCATAATCTTTCTTGCTTTAAATGTGATTTTGTGCTTTTGTTTATTTTTTAGCAGATTGGGTGTGAGGCAAGAGTCACAGAGTGGTTGAGGTTGAGAGGGACCGCTGGAGGTCATCTGGTCCAACCCCCTGCTCCAGCAGGGCCACCGAGAGCCAGTTGCTCAGGACTGTGTCTGGTCAGGTTTTTAGTATCTCCAAGGATGGAGACTCCACAACTTCTCTGGATAGCTTGCACCAGTGTTTGACCAACGTCACAGGAGAAAAGCGTTCTCTTGTGTTCAGCCAGAATTTTATATTTTTTAATTTGTGCCTCTTGTCCTGTCAGGATGGCTCCGTCATCTTCATTCCGTCCCATCAGATATTTATCCATGTGGATAAGATTCCCCCTGTATTAAAATAAAAGTGTGGCTTACGAATTACAATGGCACCGGGGCAGGGTAATCTGGAACGGACTCCAGAGCCACAGTAATGCAGAATGGCTTCTCTAGATCAAAAACCTACAGTGTACAAAGTTTCTTTGGGGATTTGCTCTTTCTGCCAGAAATGTCTTTGATGGTGAGAGTGAAGTCACGAAAGGTTCATCTGCTGGGGGCCACGGGTTAGTGTGCTTCTGTGGGAGAAATAGATGAATAGTGACTAATTGTGAGTGATCTTGAGAAACAGCCTTCTTAATTGACAAACTCAAGGTAAGACCTTTTTCTTGTACGCAGTAAAAGAAAGATGAGCGCTTAAATTCTGCGGTGTCGTGCTTCAGGCACATTATGGGCAATTTTGCTGGTCACATGTATTACATGCTGAAGGTCATGAGTACAATTCTGTGTTTGATCTTCCTGATGATGGAAAAGGCCAGAGAGGTGTCGAAGCCGTGATAAACTGTGTTGGTTAGAGCAATCTCCAGCACAAGTAAGGAAAATTTTAGTTGTCCTAGAAAAGCTCCAAGAATAAGAATTGTCTGGTGAATAACTGGGGAGGGCAAAACTCTGACTGGCAGACCCAGAAAAAAAAAGGAATTTTGCTTTTGTCCTTGTGGAAAGGAATAATTTATTGATATGTGTCAGGAGAAGAAATGTCTTTTAAGATTACCTGCAGGTGATAAAATGAACAGAACACGAATCCTCTGAAGCTGTGTTGCAGCTATGCCATTCTTTGTGATTGTTAGAAAAGTTCAAGAAGTGAAATATGGACATCTGCATCACCTGAGCACAGAGGGAGATGAAAAGGTGATGTACTTCACTGAAAAGACCAGAGTGACTGCAAAACACTGAACGTGTCAAGATACTCTGCAAGCACTCAGGGTTACTAAAAGAAGAGCAGCAGATTCTGCCAAAGAGGTGTATTTGTATAAACTCGGCGAATAAGCTATTAAGGATCAATTTGTGCCAACGTTACTCAGCACTGAGAAGTGTTTTGTTATGGGCTGAGCTGGGCTCTGCTTTGTGAGCAGCTGGAGCAGCTCAGAAGTTACCAGGCAGAGCTGGAGGCCACCGCCGCGGCTGCGAGCGCTCCCTGATCCGCTTCAGCGCACGCTCAGCCCGGTAGACTCCTCTTGCTTTCGACCACGATTGAAGCTAGCAAGCTCATTTTGTCTGAAGGCAGATGGGCTCGGGGGCAGTGAGATGGCCTTTTTCAGCCACTCAGCTGAAGAGGAGAAGACAGCACCCAGGGAAGTGGAAGAAATAATATTTCTACTACTACAAACTAGTATGAAACAGTAAAGAACTGATTAATCTCGAGCAGAGCTGGGGCTGCAAATGCATCAATACAAAACTGATCATGAAAACCCTCCGTTCAGATGTGGCCCGACCCCGAGGTGCCCAGACACCACCAACTGCTCCTGCTTGGACTGCACCAGGACTCAGGCATCTTGATTTTCATTCTCGCTGTCTTGGGGCCATCCCGGGCTATTCCCATGGTGTCTGTGTGCACGCTGGTGTTGGTGCGGGAGCATGGCTGGGTGTACCTGCCTGGGTGGGGAGGGGCGATGACATCTTCATCTTTTTAAGACAGCTCTGGGAGTGAGTAACGCTGTTCAGCAGCGACGTTGAGGTGTTAATGCCATTGAAAATTGTATAAGGTGCTTGGTGTTTTGGAAGATGGAAGATGGCAAATTCTGGAAGATGGCAAATGCTGTTCTTGCCTCTTTGCTGACGGGTATTCAAGAATCAAAGGACCGAAAAGAAATGTGTGGTGCAAGAAGCTGTCGCATGGCACCCAGCCATGTCCGTGGGGAAGTGAAGTCAAAGACCTTTGTTTGTTGGCATTATCAGCTGAGCAAAGCCCGAGGACTGGATTTTATACCCTGCTGGCTTTAAAGCACTGATGGAGGTGATGAGAGGAGCAAATAAAGTGAAGTACAGGAAGGATACTATGGTTATCTTTACTTAGGGGTTATTGAACCTACGTCTGCTAGCTTTGTTTGCAGGAATGTAAGTATGCTACTTAATAAATGAATGAATTGCTGATGAAGAACTCAAAAGAATTACCTGAGCTTTGCGGGAAGTGTGCCTGCAGGAAATTTGTCCCATAACTTCAGGTGAGCTTTAAGTTTTTGACCCTGTAAGTCTTTTACTAGTTAGGAAGGAGGACTTGATCCTACTCCAGCTCCAAGCCCAATAGCTAGGGCTGCTGAAATAGCTAAATTGAGTCTTACTGTGGTGCTGTGAGGAGCCTGTCCAACTTCAAAAAGAAATCCTCTTTGAAAACAGTGATTTGTGCTGTTCTGTTTACTGTAGCTGCTTCATCTCAGCTCTTTTCTCAACAGTCTGGAGTGAGTCTAAACACAGGCTCTTGCAAAGATTATTACAGGGCATGCTGGAGGGCTTTTGGGGGTAAAATGCAGTGGTTGCTGTGCCTTTAACTTCGGCGTGAGCTGAAGGTTTGTGAAGCAGATACACGCGTGATCACAGGAACGCTTCTGTGCTGTAATGATCGGTGCTGTTTTCCTCTTGAATGTGAGCAATTTTGAGGGAGAGCTAGAGCCTTTAATGTGGCAGCAGCAAACACTTGAAAGTGATTAAGTCACACAGGGCTGGAAGAAAAACAACTGCCATTGACTGTCACCGGCTCCTCCGGGGGGGAGCATCTGCAACGTGTCCTCTGCCCACTCCCCTCCCAGTTTAGCCCCAGTGCTGCTCTCGATCCAGGGCATTGCTGGCAGCGGGGAGCCCCGCTGGGTGCTGCCCTCCCCACGGGAGCATCAGCCCCGCTCCTCCAAATGCTCCATCCTGCAGCAGCCCAAATGAATGGGGCTGGTGGTGGCCAAACCTCTCCAGGGCAGGAGGATTCAGTGCAGAAGCTCTCCAGTTGGGCATTGTGGTCACAAAGTAGCTTGAATCAGTGACAAAGGAATTACAGATCTGCAGGAATGCTCTTGTTTATGCCAACAGTCAGAGTCTGAAATGACACAGAAACAGGTTTTGTGACCAGAAATGGCTGGGAACTGCTGCTGTAGAGGAGAGAGGAGTGAGACGGCGCCGAGGCACCGCTCAGTTCCTGCCCTAGCTGTCATCTTCTGGATGGCATACCTCGCCTTCTGATCTCTGAGACACATGCCTCAGAGTTGCAGGACCCAGCTTTGGGTCCCTCCTCCCTCCAGTGGAAATAACACATGTTTTGCTCTGGCTTCATGGTATTTATTTATACAAAGTGGAGCAACTCAAGGGAAAGAAGTGTCTCTCCTCCAACATCGCCTGGCATCTGTGTGCTGCATTGCACATTTGTCATCCATAGAGACTGGGTAGTGTGATTTTTCACCCGTGAAATAATGGCCAGGTCCCTCGTTTTTATATGAAGATGAACCCATGCGTTCATATGAAGATGATCCCCTGATGACTCTGAGGAACACCAGACAGTCTGTCCAGTTTGGACGCTGCTTGTCAAGAGAGATGTGGGCCAGCTGGGGAGGATCCAACGGGGAACAGCAGAGACAATCAGAGATCTAGTCAAGCTGTCACACGAAGAAAGAGTAAATGAACCAGAAATGTTTAGTCTGGAGAAAAGTGATTCCAGGACACAGGGCAGCAGTCTTTTTTACATCTACAGTAGCTCCACCAAGGAAGGAATAAACTGGTTTCCGTGTCTCTTACAGACAGGACTAGGAGTGATAAGCCAAAACTACAACAAAGAGGAGCTGAGTTAGATATAGGGGAAAAATGTTATTTTTCTACTGTGTGTTGAGAGACCTGGAAATCATCAATCTTTGAGGTTTTACAGTAATGAATGGACAAACATACAGTGAGGACAGCCTAAGTCTACTTGATCCTGCATTGGGGTACAGGGAGAAGTTAGCTAGCCACTTGAGGTCCCTTTCAACCCTACATGTTACGATTGTTAGATAATATTAAATGTCTTCTAATGTCGTATATAATAACTTTTAAGATCAAGACTTAAGGGGCAAATGTTAGAACAGAAGTAGAGGTAGAGGAGTCATTGTCTTGGAAAACAACCACAGAGACATTGAGCAAAACATCATCAGATTTCAGCAGCTTACTACAAGCCTAGAATGTCCAAAAGGGCAACCAACGCATCAAACATCTGTAATTAACAGTTCATTAAAATGGTTGGTTTGTCCTATCGAAGCTATCTCAGAGACATTACTTTTCCTTCTCATGTTGAAACTTTCCAGCATGATCTTGGCCATTGTGCGTCTGGAAGGTGCTAAGTGTTGCTGAGCGAAGAGGAGCAGTAGGTGAGGGTAGGGCAGCGTGCCTGGGAGCACTTGCGGCAGAGAAAAATGTATAATTTTTGTACAAGTGAGGTTTTTTTCCCCTCATTGAACTTTGGAACAGCTGACCCTAGAAATGCTATTGCAATTCATCGTATCGTTTTCTTCATTGATTTAGGCCCTTGATTTGCAGTCAGCTTTTAATGGATCATCTCAAAAATGGCTTAAGGTTTCTTCATGACTTTTCATTGCACAAAGAGCAATGTGTTTCAGTGACGGGAGAAGTGTTGGGTTTGCCACCTCTCTCAGGTCAGAAGAGTCTTCGCAGTTGTCCTCCCAGCCAGAGTATAACACGTTTTCTGCTACCACCCACCGCATTACACAAAAGAAGAGGGTTATGGGTGCCTTAAACAGGTTTGTGTTCAATGTGGTTAACGTCAGCTGGAGAACTGATGCTGTCAGTGGCGTACATTATGGGCAAAGGAAAGTGCAGATAAAGACCTTAAACGCCGGGCTGATGATTCATGGTGTGTTGCTGTATCCTAAGCAAATGGAATTGTGATGCCTTGGGAGGGGTCTTGGGAGCGTGCATGGTTTGTGCACAAATCACCGGAACAACAGTATCTTAACCACCCGAGATTATAGAGAAACGAAGTATCTTTGATTAATGGGCATGACCCAGGCTGAACAGCTCAGGGCTGTGGGATATGGGCTCATAAGTTATAAAATAAGATCCTTTTAGGACTCTGAATTGATTTAGACCAGTTCTTACAATGAAAAGTCAAGAGCTCTGAAGAAATACCTAGGTTATTGCTTTCAAATGCTTCCTGCTTTTCAAATAAAACTCTCATGGAGTTTTCATTTCATTGACACAATACTTTAATGCACTTGTGCGCAAATGTGGGACAAAATGGCAATTTTGAAACGAGTCTTTCTTAAGTATGAATTTTTAATGACATATACAATGAATGTATGTAAATCTTTTAAAAGTCAAATTATAAAGTAACAGATCAGGTAGAATCTAGAAATAAACTCTAGCCTGGATTTTGCTGGGGCTCCGTTTAAGACAACCTGTGCCTGGTTTTCAGACGTGGTATGCGTTTCCCATTAGCTGCCCATCAATTCCAGCTGGGTTTACAAAGTCTGAGTCTGGAGCAAAACAATTCAAGTGGGGTGCTCCTGCACCCCTATCTGAAACAGAGGATGTGCAAAGTGAGGGTTCAAAGTGTGTTTGCTAGAATTGCAGTAATCCAGCCCAAAGTACCTATTTCCCACCACCTTTGGGGGTCCTCAGAGTGGCAGAGGGAGGTGGTGGGGCAGGATGGGTTGGAGTCTGCTGTGAGTGATGAGCCCTCCCATGCAGAGCCGCTGCCTTGCCGTGCAACAACCTTTAGCCATGGTCCAGATGGGTCAATTTTGTCTCCGGGATCTTACAACTTCTCTAGAAATATTTGAGGTGGTCTAAGTCTGTGGGGCAGCCTGGCCTGTTTGAACTGGATAAAGAAGTGCCGAAGGCTGTGAATCTTCCATAGGAAGCCTTACGCCGTGTTTTGGAACTGCTTCCACAGCTCCTGGGAAGGTTTGTTGCATATGGACATTAATATTCATCAGCCTGCTCAGGGCAGGGCAGCGTCTTCGTTAAAGGGCAAGTTCTCCATCGCATACACACATACACCTGGACAGGCAAAATTCATTCCGTTAATCATGTGTTTGCTTGCTTCTAAATTCAAGAATATTTGTTGATAA
Source organism: Balaeniceps rex (assembly GCA_013401315.1). Classification (NCBI taxonomy): domain Eukaryota; kingdom Metazoa; phylum Chordata; class Aves; order Pelecaniformes; family Balaenicipitidae; genus Balaeniceps; species Balaeniceps rex. The sequence goes on from VYZW01000687.1 coordinate 7,680, forward strand.
GGGAGCTGCTGTCTGAGTTCATGTTAATCATTTCCCTGGCAGCAGACAGTCAGCATTAAGGCTATAGATACTTCCAGGAGGTGTGTGGCTTTAGAGGTCTGATTCTTCATGGTCATGGACTCCAAATGCTCTCTTCACTGACTCCTTTGTGGTTTAAAGCCGGTGAAGATGCAAAGTCTCTCATTTGTTCCCTGGGAGCTGGATTCTGGTTTCCATTTAGTTGGTCCCACTGCGTTTCTTTAACTACAGCTTCTCGTGCGGGGTCCCAGGTAGAGGCTGGTATTTTAATTTCTGGAAGTTGATTTGCAAACAGCTTGGCTCTAATGAAGTGACTGTTCCAGGCAGGAGGCTGCAGGGCACGGGGCACCTCTCACTTCAGCCTTGCCTGGGCTGTCAATCCCAAGACTCATGTGTTGGTTTTATCATGGGTCTGTCATACAGTACTGAACCTAACTTCATCTCTGGGGACCATTTTACAGGAGATACTGACATTTACTGACGTTGGGGTACCGGCCGTGGTCTGTGGGCAGTATCAAGTGGGCACCGTTCAGCTGTATCCCAGCCCACCCCCCTTCTGTCACCGGCCATCCTTGTCTTCAGTGCTGGAACAGAAATTCCATCCTGGGAAGAAAAGTGGGCTTGCTGACAGCACCCGCCGTATGGGGGGGCAGGAGCTGGGGGGCATTGCAGATCCATCGGTGGAGCCGAGGGGGCTTTGTCCAGGCGCCGGGCTGGTGCTGTGGGCACAGCGACATCGGCGGGGGGGCTCCGGGGGAATGCACGTCCATTTGGCAATGTGTCCTCTGGAAGAGAAGTACTGTGCTTGAAATTCTCTTGTTTATCTCATTTCCAGTTACATTGGACTAACATCATTGATTTATATTGGCAGTACAATCTAAGCTGCATGTTGTTGCTGCAGAGCTGTATTGTGCAACCGCATTTGAGCAAACACAGGTGACATTTAGGGATTTTCTCAGACATAATCATTCTTAGTAGAAAACAGAGCATGAAGCAGAAATTGAAATAGGCTCTTAACGGACGAAGCTGGTGCAAATGACTGACTCAGTTCCCGTGAGTTTCATTGGCACACCCGTAGAAGTGTCAAGACAAAACAAAATGCACAAGCACTGTTCCGGTTGCTCCTTCTGGCTGATCGGGTGGAAAATTTAAATTGCAGAAGCCAAAGGATTTTACCTGCCCGTCCTTACCTCCATGGAAACCCGTGGGGGTTGTTCCTGTGCTCTGTGGAGGGGTGGCTGGAAGAATCGCTCGGCTGGCACTAACCCGCGAGGGCCAACGTTCAACGTGGAGGAGCGGGCGAGGAGGTGATGGAGAGCAGCGCCGAGGAACCCGCTTGGAGGCCCATCCAGCGTACGGTCAGGTGGAGTGTGCCATCTGCCCATCCTTGTTCCTGCGTTCCCATCAGCTGTCCCGCAGTGTTTGTTCCCTAATCTTTAGGCAATTAAGCTCGTTGGACACAGAGGAAAAACATCTGCCATTTCTATGCAGATTAGCTGCTCATCATGCTGGGCTTTAAATACCTTCAAATGCTATTTTCTCTTTCCATCTTTCCAGTCTAGCTAAATTATTGAAAAAATCTGTCAAATAGTTTCGCACATGCGTTTGGTCTTAATTAAGGAAAGAGGAGTTTTTTAATTGATTTTAATATTATATTACAAGTACAAAGCATTTCCAACAGCCTGTCATGGGAAGCCTAGCACAAGAGTAGCTGAGGCTCTGTGCTTCATTTTCTGTTGCTTTCCGCCCAGATCTCTAAGGAAATGGGATGTCTGTGAAAATGCTGTTTGTCCCCAGTTAATAAATGTTGAATCTTCTGGATATTTCAGGCAAAGTTGACAAGAAGGAGAAGGATCAAATGTTGACTTATGGGAAAGCGTGTGTTGGGAGCTTACCCTTAGACATTAGTGTTCATCTGCTCACGGCATGACTTGATCTTAATTCTTCTCTTTTTCCTTTCTGAGATCCTGTACTGCACAACCCACTGCCAAAATAATGTTTTATAGTTTAGTGCTGAAGGCAAAAACTAGCCTTTACTTAAAAAAACCCAAAAAATTCAGTGCCAGCCTTTATAAGGCTCAATTTAATGCCCCCAGTTGTGCCCTTTCCCAGCAGCAGACCTACCTGCATGTTGGTGGATTTTCCAGAAAATAATTTTCAGTAGCCAGCGGTTACTTGGAAGTGTTTGGGAACTTTTTCCTCTTTTCAATAAGAAAATACTGAGAGTAGACGCTTGATGTAATGTAATGTCTTCCAACTGTTGTACGTAAAAATATTATTTTATCTCTCTCTTTCTCCCTAGAACAGAGCAGTGATTTGTAATACATTCAGATTTTTTATCCCTTTTTTTTTTTTTTCAGAATGAGATTCAGCTCCAGAGTAAACTCCTGAGAATAAAATATAATAGAATCATAGAATCATAGAATGCTTTGGGTTGGAAGGGACCTTTAGAGGCCATCTGGTCCAACCCCCTGCAGTGAGCAGGGACATCTTTAACCAGATCAGGTTGCTCAGAGCCTCGTCCAACCTCACCTGGAATGTTTCCAGGGATGGGGAATAAGCCTGGTGTGAGGAAAACTGCAACAGTAGATCTAGAAAAGAACAGATTTTACTCAGTTGCTTGTGTTGACGATTTCAGCAGAGCCCAAATAAGTCTGTATCATGGCCAACAGAAGTCTAGAACAAAACACAGCTGCAGGTTTTGGCTTCCACTTAGAGCAGAGCTCAATAATAGAAGAAATAGGGGACTGAGAAATATTAAAGGCAGTAATGGGCCAAAACCACTCTCAGTGAGATCCTCCTGCAGTGAGCAAAGTTCTATCAGGGATGAATTTGACCTCGTTAGCTTATGTAGACACTTCTTGTCTCGAGCAAAGTTGTGAAGTGGTGCGAACCGAGTGTTCGCTGCTGGCCGGTGCTCCCCCGCCGTGTGCAGATTGGATGCAAATACAAGCAGCAGGCGCTCGTCCCATTTCTTCTTGGCTGTCGAAGTATTATCTTTGCTTGAGCGAGAAGCACTTTCTTCTTGTCACCGCGTAGCATATTTAGGGCATAGACAGTAGGTGTACAGTCAGAAAGGTTTCCTAATGTGTTGCTGTTAGCGAGTCATTAACGTTACCAGCAGCATCCCCTCAATCAATGCGGGATGGTGTTTCAAAGGAACCTAAAAATTAACGTGCCCAAGGCCTCCTGACATTGTACGGAAGCAGGTCCCAATTCCCTGGCCTCCTCGAACCGCTCCAGCCTCACCGAGTGCCTGTTCAGACTCATAACAGCTTTCCCACGTACAGAGTTTGCTTTCAGTCTCTGTTTATACCTTTGTGAAAAGCGGTGTTGATAAACTGTTAGACTAATAAATACTTGGTGTTCCTTTTATTAGAAGAAACCAAATAAATGGATACCCAGAATCAAGGCAAATCGATTTGCTACTGTAATTCTTACAGACCAAGAGATATTGTTTTGAGAATTTAAAATTCATTGAAATGCCTACAGTACTGGCAAATCATTTATTTTCCTATTAATAAATATTGTTTACACTGTTAGTATCAGAGCTCTAAATGAACAAAACCACTTACAAAGAACAGCGTGAAATGCGCATGATTTAAAGGCTGATGTTACGAGGTAATGGAAACCTTGTCCCAAGCTCATAGAAAACAAAAGCGTCGTCTCCCGTGGTTCCTGTAAGCTTTGGATCAGGACCCAGTTGCACAGCTTTTATTGTGTGGAATTTCAGTCTTGATTAACAGGTGTGCGTTTATGGGGCCCCGCTGTTTCGTGGAATATATTGCAGTGTTGTATAGAAGCTGTAATCACGTTATATTGTAATCAACAAATGTTAATCAGGCAATTCTTAGTTTTACAGGTCCAAAATGAATTCTAGGTCTCATAGCATCTTTACAAATATTGTTGCAATAACCTTTAAATCTTTAACAGCAACCCAAAGAGGGTCTGTGGCATTTAAAGCTTTTCTCCAGTGGCTGACCCATCAACAAAAAAATTCAGAATAAAGCAGAGCTCCCGTCCCTCTCCTCGTGTGATGCTACCATTGCGTGGTGAGTCATCTCACGGGGGTCTGCCTGCCCCAGTCTTGTGAGACGGCCACGTACTGAGCCGTACCTGAGGACCAGTCTGAAGCACTCGGCGAAGAACTGATGGGCACTCCATGCTGCACCACAGCAGCTTCAGTGCTTTGGTCATGAGAAAGGGACGTGGGAGCAGAGCGGGATGGCGTAAAGGGGACACCATGTGTTGAGTTCCTTCATCGATGGTTTCTAGAGAATCGCATGGTTCTCTTTATAGTATTTTGTGTCTGTCAAAGAATGACTTTTCTCCTACAAGGACCAGAGGTGAGGATTCTCATCTCCCAGTGTTATTCCTATAGCCGATAGCTCTTCATCCTTCTTCTTTGCTGGTACAGGGCTCCTGCTGTTGTGATCGTTGTGTCGCGATAACGATTTGGTCCCTGGCGGTTAAGCAGGCTGTGTTTGCGCTGTGGAATTTGGTAACAGTAATCTGTCCTGGGCATTTTGCTGCTGTAATCTGATGGCCTCAATACTGTTCCTTTCAGTCCAAAACAAAACAGGTTTATTTTTCCCCTTATTCATAGCAACCCAGGCTGCATCCTGTATAAAAACTGAAGCGTGGCCGTATAGCTCAGGTTTCATTCACATTCTTGCTGTAATTGTGCTTTACTTTCACCCTTATCAGAAACCTTAGTGTAAAGGTACAGAGGCGATAATCAGACAGAGGGATCTAGGCAGATCTAGGCAATATTAATATGTGGACTCATTTGTGCTAAGGTTTAAAGGGTATCTTTCATCTTGTATGAAGAAGTCATGAGGTCCATGACAAGGAGAAGAGGAACACAATGTGGTAATTGGATCCCAGTAATTGGATTAGGTAACTGGTGCCATGGCCAGCTGGACTCCAGCTCATACAGATCACACACAAAGGAGCCAAACTGAGCCAAGACAAAAGATCAGTCTTCCACGGTTAATGACTAAGGAGATATAAAAAGTTTCATTCCCTGAGCACATCCATTTAAAAAGTTCAAATGAGAGCTGCACAGTTGGATGGAAGTGTAAAAGCATTGTAGAACTTTTGTGTAGACCATGAAGATGGATAGCACTGAGAGCTACAGCTCTTTGGAAAAAAGTTTGGAAGAGTATCCTACCAGAAAGTGCATTACCTGCAAATGGAAACAGGTTTTGAGAATTCTCTAAGGCTGTCAAAGGATCCCCCTTCGCTCCAAAAATGGAAAAGTATTTTGAGTTTAGAAATGACTTTTCATTCAGAGGGACACAGTAAGAAAGGTAGCACTGTTTCAGTATTGTCCAAATGAAACATTTTCCTTGATCCCAAACGCACGTTAAATAATTAGGTCTTGAAATCACTGGAAAGGTCCAGGGTTGTGGCAGGTTGTAACAAATGGCACATCTCCTTCAGGAAGCAGAATTTTTGTCCTGTATAGCACTGATTATCACGTTCACGTCCACGCCACCGTCTCTGCTCATATCCATCCCTTTCCCACATCAACTGTTTTATCAACAGGGAGTTTAGACAAAGAGAGCAAGGGACTTGCCCAGGATCAGCCTGCTCGCATTTTCAAGGCTTCCTTTGCGATCGTAACATCTAGAGCCGAGTTTTTATTTGTCAGCTTGATGTTCAAGGTTGCTTGTTGTTGTTCAAGGTTGCCTTGAGGTTCCATTAGCAGAGTTTACGTAGCACCGTCAGCATCAAGTCACATCTGTCTGATGTCAGAGAGATACCATTAAACTAAAGAGCCTAGCAGGAAAGGTTGCGTGTGTTTAGGGAAGTGAGCAGGTGTGGATAGGAGCACTAGTTACTTAGTGCAGCTAATTTACCGCCCGATTCAAGTCAAGGAACAAAAAGGTCACATAAACGAGAAAGTGCTCCATCTGTTTTTATTATTCTCCAAGTCCAGCACTGTGCTTTGTCGTGTTAAATTATGTGCAGCAAGCCCCTGACAAAGGAGATAAAACAATTCATTTGCCATTTGAGGTAGACTGGTTTTGTTGTGAACAGTTTGATGGGCTGACATTGACGGTTTTCCCGAATTTCAATCTTACAGGCACCCTGAGGTTTTCTCAACATGACTCAATTACTAAACCTGAATTTTAAGTAGAATCCCTTTATGTGACAGTTGCCATTGAACGGTGTCGTGGGTAGGGGCGGAAGCTCGGAAATGTCAAGTTGTCCCTAGGAAAGGCTCTAAAGCACAGATAAAGCAGGACCGCATATGCTTCCCGAGCCAGCACCCACCGGAGACCCACCACAGCCAGGAGCTGCCCGCAGAAGCAGATGTCCACTGTGCTGGCTCGTCTCTTGCTCTTCCCCAGATTTTCTCTTCTGGAAAATGTTTAAAGTTCACGTAAATTACTCTTTTGGCAAAGTCTGACTAATCCCCGACTCGGGGAGAGATGATTGAATTGATATGGTGATGATATTTTAAGAAAGAGAATAATGCAGATGCAATGGTGTTGTGCATCCTGCAGACACCCGGTTAGGGAGTGACAGACGTATGAAGGAAATGATGGCAGCACGTTCTGCAGAACATCATGCCTGGCCACCTACTGACCCTTTGCTCCCCAACGTCCCCTTGCTGACAGGACCCCAGGCCCTCAACCGCATCTCTTAGAGGCTCTGGGCAAGAGCCAGCACAAGCCCCAGCTGGTTCACAGAGTCCCAGGTACTCATTAACTGGCCTGTGTCGTGCTAATTGGCATTTTGGCAGCTGCCAATATAATGAGTGAGTTTTTCCTGTGTTTGCCTCCATCTGGGCACCACTTTTGAGCTCTTTCTTCTTCAGTCACTGGTTTTCACCAAAAGTGTATGGACTTTGTACCTTTGATCCTCCTATTGTCCTTCTGTGTTTTGTACAAATGAGTCAAAAGCAGGGGGCTGACAGACGGCGGCGGGGCAGGCTACACAAGCACCTTAGCTTCATCTCCTCAAAAAGTCTATAAACAGGAGCAGAATCATAGAATAGAGTAGAATCGTAGAATCATTAAGGTTGGAAAAGACCCCTAGGATCATCTAGTCCAACCGTCCATCCACCACTATGCCTACTATACCATGTCCCTAAGTGCCACATCTACACATCTTTTAAATCCCTCCAGGGATGGGGACTCCACCACTTCCCTGGGCAGCCTGTTCCAGTGCTTGACAACCCTCTCCGTGAAGAAGTTTTTCCTAATATCCAATCTAAACCTCCCCTGGCACAACTTGAGGCCATTGCCTCTCGTCCTATTGCTTGTTCCTTGGGAGAAGAGACCAACCCCCACCTCACCACAACCTCCTCTCAGGCAGTTGTAGAGGGCGATGAGGTCTCCCCTCAGCCTCCTCTTCTCCAGGCTGAACAACCCCAGGTCCCTCAGCCGCTCCTCACAAGACTTGTGCTCCAGACCCTTCCCCAGCTTCGTTGCCCTTCTCTGGACACGCTCCAGCACCTCCATGTCCTTCTTGGAGTGAGGGGCCCAAAGCTGAACACAGCACTCGAGGTGCGGCCTCACCAGCGCCCAGTACAGGGGGACGATCACTGCCCTGCTCCTGCTGGCCACACCATTCCTGATACAAGCCAGGATGCCGTTGGCCTTCTTGGCCACCTGGGCACGCTGCTGGCTCATATTCAGTCGGCTGTTGACCAACACCCCCAGATCCCTCTCTGCCAGGCAGCTTTTCAGCCACTCATCCCCAGGCCTGCAGCGTTGCATGGGGTTGTTGTGGCCCAAGTGCAGGACCCGGCACTTGGCCTTGTTGAACCTCATACAATTGGCCTGGGCCCATCGATCCAGCCTGGCCAGGTCCCTCTGCAGAACATACACAGCAGGAGATGAAACCTGCTTGGGTGGTGCTGGGACTGTCCCCTGCGGGGCAGAGGGACCACTCAAAGCAGGGGAGCAGACAAGCACCTCCTGAGCGCGTTTGGGTGCAGCTACCCCGTGCAGGCACATCCCCAGCACCCAGGGGTGCTGTGTGTGCTCCGTTCGCCTCAGCCCAGGCTCCTCCAGCTGTGCGCTTCCCTGCCAGATGTGGTGCGTGGCTGTGCCGTGCAGCCCCGCGCCTGCCAGGGGCACTGGACAGGCTCTGCCGCCGGGACGTCTTTTTTCTTCTCTCTTTTCTCTGATTTTCTGTTTCGTTTTTTACTTGTCCAGTGAGCCAGGGAGTCAAGTACAACATGAAAAAATGGGATAAAATCCTTCCCCAAATTTTTCCAGACTTTGCTACTTAAATAAATGACCGAATGTTAATAATTTTCTGTCCCGAAGTCTCAGTTTTTGGTATGAACAAGTTTTATTGAAAAAATGAGAAACCAGAAAATGTGATCAGATCTGCTAGCGGACATCCCTCATCGACAATCTTAATATTTTTCTTGCTTCTTAGCATCCCCTTCGCTTTCTGCCTCTCTCACCCACCTCTGCCTCCACCTGTCTCATATTTTCACCAAATGACCAATCTGCCCCTTGCTCCCCACCGCTCCTGCACCGTGCCACGCACAGGGACTGGGGGCACATTCACATCTGCTGTGGGAAACGCTTGTGCTGGAGCCCTGCTGTCAGTGGAGGTCACCTCTGGACCTTGGCTACCATGTCTGGGGTTACGAGCCTATGACTGCGCCCTGTGTGCCTTGATGAGCATGAAGCCCACTGGTTGAGCAGGGCCACAGTGTCCCAGTGTGTCCATGAGAGCCGTGGGACAGACCAGCAGATGGATTTGTGAGCTCTTGGCCGTCTCCACCGATGCTTTGCAGGAGGTGACTGCAAAGCGTTGCAGCTCCAGGAGGAGCTCCACCAGTGACAACGGCCACGTCCGACTGCCCTTTCCACTCGGTGCACCTGGAGTTAACAGTTGACATCTGAACAGTTACGGTTCCCAGTTAATAATAATATTCTTCTCCCAGAGACACCTTTTTCATCTGGTTTCTCTCCTTGCTCTCCCCACCTTGCTGATGGTCTGTCATCCTCTTCTGTGATGGAAGTTGTTACCGTGACTTTTTGCAATTTTCCACCCATAAGACTCTGTCCCGTACTGCCCTAATACATAGTTCATCTCTGTTATCTCTGGCTGTGACATATGAGCCTGCTCCCTCTGAGCTTAGAGTGGTACATTTTAACCAATCTTTAGAACCAGTCGTTCAGCCCTACTTATTTTTGAGATCCAGCTGTGTTTCGATTAAATCCATCATGTCGCAGGCATTCTTGGCTGAGCGCTCAATCCTTTCTTCACCTCCATACCAATTTCCTTACTGATCCTTTTGGCCTTTAAAATGCGTTTTCCCATGTAGCTTGCTATGAAAGTTTTCCTCTCCGATTAACGTTTCTGTTCTCTCCTACTGAGGGCTGTTTTATTTTATTGACTCCCATGGAAATCGGTTTGAGTGTTCAGTGGCCACCGTAACCGCTGCGTTACGTATACTGTTCTGTGCAGTGTGTACCTAAGGCAGGGGGGTCAGTGTAATGTGAAGCTATAAACATTGTTTAGGCTGCAAGCATCGGCTGATTAACCACACCCAAGTTCTGCAGAGTTTTGTCTTGGTGAAAGCAGAGATTTGAGTCCCATACCTCCCTTGACTTACCAGTCTCGCTGGCTGTAGGAAGGACATTTCATTCCCCTCTGTGGATTTCCCACCATCAGCAGCCAATTCCTCTCTGCTCCCGCTTCTCCGAACCTTCACCTGCCCTTCTTTCCTGGCTTTTAGTTGCGGTTCCTTCTCCTGTATCACTGCGGCCATTTCTTTCCTGAGTTTCGCAAAGTAATCATGGAGATGATGGATTTTCATGTTATATGTTCTTACAGGTCTCCATGTAGCAGATTAGCACCCGTCAAGTCTCTGCGGGTAACTCTCATTTCAGATAATTGGCAAAGATTTATCTTTAAAGGTGTCTTGCTACTGATTTGGATGCTTTCTGAATTGAGTTCTCAGATAAGAAGTGATCATCCTACTGGGTACTGCTTGGAGAGGAGTCCCAGTGTCTGCTTTACCAAGATTAAAGCTTCAGAAATTCTGTAACCTTTTGTTTCTGACCCGACTGCTGTATTTACGGGACATAACAGTATTGTAAGACTCTATTTTTTTCTTTTGATCCAAAGAGATAACAAATGTCCTCAAATCATATTTCAAAATAATAGAATATTACAACTGATTAAAAAACCCTTGAAGTTGGTGTATGCTCTGTGAATATGCATGTGCCTCTTTGTCATTGAGTATGTTGTGAAGTTTAAATAAATGTTATAGCTTCTTATTAGACAGCTTTCGCTTCCTCAGATTAATACCACAGATAATGTAGATATAGATATATTTAAAATTGACAGGACATTTATTTCTCTTTCCAGTGGCAGAAATCCATTAGAAGTAAACAAATTCTTTACTCTTATCAGGGTGCTTTGTGTTGTCTGCATTTAGAGATAAAGCTCCACTAGTTTATCACGGCGCGCGCGTGCATTGCTCGCAGCGTTAAAGGGAGATCGTGCCGCATAATGAAGTTACAGTTGGCTGCGGTGACTGGAAATTCATCCGAAACACATGTTGCATGATAGGTTACAGTTCGTGTTTGCCTTTATACTTTTCCTTCACACTTCTCCTTCACGCGTTTGTAAAACAGCCGCAGTTTTGTGAGAGTTGGAGCTTTTATGACTTTGTGACAAACACAGCGGAGGTCAGAGGGGTTGTGTTCAGCAGCGAGTCACGTAGGGGCTGTGCCGTTAATTAGTGAACGCTCCGCCGCTGAAGTCACTGCTGCTGCAGCCCCTTGAAACTGCTCTAGTTCTATTTGGGGATAAACCCGTTAGACTTCCAAGGCTCAGAGATTTCCCCCGTAGTCCTGCAGTCAATTTGCTTTCCTTATTTCACCAAGTGAATGTGATCTTCTTTTCAAATCCGCTGAGAGATGCTACCCTCTGCTAAATTGCTTCCCTCGGTCCGTCTGTTGTTCAGATGCCTTACCATGCAATACAGGGTACAATAAAATGACTTTCAAGATAAAATATTTATGCACAGGCAGGGCGCAGCGGTCATCGGAGAGCAGAAGGAAGAAATGACATTTGTAGAGCGGAAGAGAACCAATGCACAGCGAGGACTTTCTTTCTAGCATCCGCGAGACCTGCAAATTTATCCAGAGGTCTCATAAATGGGATTGATTTGCACAGTAGTTGTACATTTATTTCCACTTAGCTTCTGACATCATCTGGTGTCATTGTTCACCAGATCGTTTATCAGTCAATGTTGTCATTTTGCGTTAGGAAAACAGTTCCTCATGCAACGCTCAAAAAAAGAAAAGCCCAAACCAAAACTGACTGGCAAGTAAGCGCTGAGTGTACAGGAGTAATCCTGGTGTACAGGAGTGTCAAGAAGTTGTGGTGCATGCCCTAAGGTGGGCATGTCCAGTGGGTGGGAAATGGTGGAGCATGGAGTGGTCTGTCTTCTCTAAGGGAACAGGGCGGAGAGGTTCAGCTGGAGTAAGAGAGGTTAGGAGGAAGGGTTTGAGACCTCAGAAACAGGAGGATATTCCAGCTGGGAGAAGGTGGTACCCAGCTAGGGCAGGAAAGGCAGTTTATAGGGTGTCTGCAACCAGAGCTCAACAGCAATTCTGAGTCCATGCAGGTTGCGGAGCAGTGAGACCATGATGTCCTTTGACATCTCTGCTCCTCACCAGTAACAGTTGTCCTCCCCACTGACTGTCTTGGCCTAGAGAAAGAGCTATGTATTGTTTTTTCCTTTGCTGTTTTTGAATTTACAGCTAACATGTTGATTACGGTTGACATGGATGAGTTATTTTTAACTCTTAATGAATTAGCTAATTTGGTAGTTATTAACAGTTAACAAATTCCATTCTGTAGTTGGAAAACCCTCAGAAGCCCTTCAGGAAATAAATTCCTCAAAGAATATGAACTGCAGACTTACTGAAAGAAATAATTACTAAGCTAATTATTGGCTTTGGCCTGTGTTTGAAAAATTATTTCCAGACTATTATATGACGACAGTGGTGGCTTGCAAGGGCTCACAGTAGAAAATCTCCTAGGTGTAGTGTGGTCCCCCTGGGGTCAGAAGGGTGCTTTTGGTGCAGGCTGTAGCAGTATGATGCCATGAGCCAGCTATTAGGATGATGTACGTTGGCACTGGCTACTTTTACTCAGTTGATTTCCACGTCTTTCCTTCTCAGAGTGGTTTATTGTCAGCTCCTGTGACTTCCCAGGTAACTAAACCCCAGAATTTCCAAACCATTTTGAGCTCAGTTATTTGGGATGCGAATACAGAAGCAGCTAAAACACTGTCAGTTTGAGAGCTGCATCGCCAGGGTAATGACAAAAATGAGACATTTATCTTAGGAGCAGAGCACATCTTAGCTCCGTTAGGACAACTGCATAGCACCCTCAAGGAGCTTCTGGCATGGTTTGTTCCCCATTGGTTGTCCTCCCATCTCTGCCTACGTCCTCCCTTCGTGCTACCCCAAGGTTGCTGTGCATCTCATGTCTACCATCCCTTCCCTGCTTGCCTCTTTACTTCCCTTCTCACTTGCCTCTTGCAGCTCACTGACTCTTGGACCGTCTCTCATGGTCCTTGTTTAATCTTCTTTACTTACTCATGAACTTACCCAGCTGCTTCTTCTCAGGTATCTGATGCACTTTGTAGAATCGTTCCTCAGTTTCTCTCTTCTTTGGGAGTCCCTGGTTTTCTTAATTGTTACCAGTGACCTCCAGTCTGATAGTCCCTGCAGCTAGTCCCTGCAGCTTTCCCTTTGATTTCTATCCCCATTCTTTATTCCTTCACTTTCGTGCATACATTTCCCCCAAGCCTCTTCTTTCCATTAGACTCCTGACTCTGCATGAACCTCCAGCCCTTGGATCTGCAGAGGCAGGAGGAAGGTGGAGCTGTGACTGGCTTGCAGGACCTGGCACTATGGGGTACACGATTTTCCAGTGAATTGAGCTTTGCCATTTTTCTGCTTTGCATTGAGCTCTGTAATCTTGGACCCCTGAAGACTTGGAAGATTGTCTGAAGTTTTTGAATGAGTGACAGCAAAACAGACAAATGGGAAATTATGGTGTTTAGTAGGAGATCTTGCTTCACTTGATCTGCAAAGTTAGGAAAAGTTCACATATAAGGAACTGCCTCTGTGTTCAGAAAATAGCCTTGAAGGGGTTTACTCCACATAACTAGGATCCATAAGTCAATTTTCAATCCACTTATCATAGGTGATGTACGGAACATGAAAGAAACAAAGCATCACGGTATTTGTCTTTTATTTTTCAGTGGGTAATAAAAGATTTATGGCATTTGTGGTCAATAGGAGGAAACGTCAAGGTCACTTAATTTGTCAGAGCACTAAAGACTCTCAGCAGACTCACGGCGTGGGCTCTGCCGTAGCAGGGTCCAAGTGCTTACCCCTGTAATGGAGAAGAACAAATGTTAATGTGTCGGTATCTCAATTCCAAATTATAATCGTACCTAACCGGCAGGTGAGAAATAAATGCTTTAGAGCTATGCTGCTTCATGCATGAAAATTTAAAAAACTGATCTGGGAGAGTTATTGTGAGTTGTCAGGAGCCGGAGCACGTGGAAGACAAAGTGTGTGAGCTGGCTGGGGCAGACACACCGTAATGGAAAACCACAGAATTCCCTTGTAGCCGGTTCAAACAAATACCATCTTGTTTTACACTCCGGTGCCTTCAATTGCCTAAGAGAACAGCATTTTTTAACATCTAATTTGAATCATCTGACCTACTGTTGTGCGGCTTTATGTAGTTTTACTGAGCAAAAAATTGAGTAATCAGTAACGTTTCAAGCTGGTGGTGTGGTTTTGCATACTTAAGTTTGGTATGATAATGTTCCGTTCTCCCAATATGTGATTTTCAACTGAATACTTGATAAAGCCTCTTGAGATATTAAACTGATGGAGAACTCCAATATCTAAAAGCTCTCGTCTCCAAGTATTGAGCGTACATTTCTTCAGTCTCCTGTAGTGTGCTATGGGACAAGTGCCCTTGCGTTATTCACCTATAAAAGTCTGAAATATATGTACATGTTTCTCCGACAAATATAGCAATCTGATGGTCGTTGCTTAAACTTTAATGCAGAGTTTATGATAGACAACAGAATTCTCCTCCTTCAGACTCAAAGCTTCATTCACGCCTGTCGAATTCTGCATCCCAGTGACATGAAGGAATGGGGGACTGAATTCAGCTCCCTATGGAGAAACCCTGCAAGTCATGAAGCGTCTGAATCCTTAATGAGTTATTTAATAACAAAGAAATAATTTGGCTGGCAGGGGATGTTTCTATCACTGATAAAGGGGAAACAACTCTCACAGCCCATGAAACAGAAAAAAAAAAAAAGCAGTTAAAAGTTCATGAGCAAAGTAAAATATTTTCCATTTTCCACTGCAACTTTTCAGAAGAAGAAGCATTTGTTCATGGGTTTCTCTTCACTGAAAATGTTCTTTAAAAGTGTGAGCAGTTGTTAAAATGACATATCACCAGAATGAATTGGTTGTGAAGAAATGTGAGCCTGAAGAGGAGCATGGGAGGCGGGGATAGAAAAAGGAGAAATAAATTGCCCTATTCATTACTTTTCTTGACACCTTTTTTCACTTCCCATCCTAATTGTAGTCTGTGAAATGCAGTTATCCCGTGTCAACAGCTCTATGCAGAAGCTCTTTAAGGAAGTCTTCACCTCTCCAGCAGCATCATTAGGCTCATGGGATGAGCGTTTACCTTTTGGGGCCGTATTTAACTATGAATATTTGGAACACTGAGACCAAAAGCTTCATACAGGTCCTGGTGTTGCAGCAGAAATGCAGGAAATCGCTTCGCCAGTATCTCCATGTAGTAATTCTATTGAAATTGATAAAAAAGGTTTGCTGATTTTCCATCCTTTATAGGAGGTGTGGCAAAGAGACACAAAATCTCTCACTGGAGTAACGAGACAGAGACTCCAAAACCAGCATACCCCATTTCTAAGTCTAATCCTAGTGTATAGGTAGAGAAAAGAAAATAAGCAGCTCAGTTGCAGGTGAAGTCATTGGAAAGGTGAGCTCCTAAAAAGGCTTTGGGAACCTCAATAAGTTAATGATTCTTGGCTTTGCTTTCTCATACATTTAGGTGAAAGTAGTCAGCTGGCATGGTCCCAGTGCTAAACCAAGAGGTTCAGGGCAGGATGTGCCTTCTCTGGTTTGTTCACGAAGAGCTTGTTCGTGCTTGTAAAGAGATTGCAGTTACACTGAGCTGGCAGTCCTCGGGGTTGCCATCTTCAGCTGCTGCAATTTGCCTTGTCGCTTCACTGGGAAGTGCTGGTAACTCCTCTCCCAGGCTGGCCCATCACCTCGGCACCGGCCAGGGTCTGCACCCAACGTCTGTCCCCCAACGCTCCCCACGAGGTGTCTGGAGACAACGCAGGTAACGACCCGGGCGCACCTGGACCAGTTCTTGCACGTGTGTTTTGGTGTTCAATTTTTCTCGTGTAGACAATGCCTACAGGGACTATAAAAGTGCTCAGGTTTGCAAACATATTAAAGCATTAAAGTATTTCAAATGTAAAAGTAGTGGTTGGCAGTGCTATGCCTCCACTTAGGCGTGTGCCCAGCGTGTTCAGTGCAGGAACATCTCGCTCACCAATGTACAACTGCCTGAGAGGAGGTTGTGGTGAGGTGGGGGTTGGTCTCTTCTCCCAAGTAACAAGCGATAGGACGAGAGGCAATGGCCTCAAGTTGTGCCAGGGGAGGTTTAGATTGGATATTAGGAAAAACTTCTTCACGGAGAGGGTTGTCAAGCACTGGAACAGGCTGCCCAGGGAAGTGGTGGAGTCCCCATCCCTGGAGGTATTTAAAAGCCGGGCAGACGAGGTGCTTAGGGCCATGGTTTAGTGGTGGACAGGTACGGTTGGACTCGATGATCTTAAAGGTCTTTTCCAACCAAATGATTCTGTGATTCTGTGATACAGTATGAGCCATTAAAAATACCTCCGCAAAACTGGGCAGTGATGTTACATGTTTAATAAGTTTCTAATACTCTGTATAAGGTTTTCTTCTGGTCCGTGTCACCGCTAATGAGAAAAAAGCCCTGCAGTTCGTTGTTCTATTACTGCTGTCAGTCTGATTTTGCAGGGAGAAGGGCTACTTTGGCTGACCTTCTTTTCACAGGGATTTCAGCAGAGAACATGGTGATTCTGAATTGAAACGATACAACCTGGGTGTGTAGCACACTATAGCGTTGCAGAATTTCTCCCCGTGGGGTTGAACTGAGTGCCAATGGTACGTTTAAGCTTGGTCTTCAAAGGAATTCTGGCCCAGGCGGTGTCCCTGTGTTGCTGGGAAGGGGAGGAGGACATGAAAGACACTAATTGCAGCCTGGCTGGTCAGATGAGAGTGCTCAAGAGAGCATGCATTCATTGTTCGTGGCTTTCTGTTTATGAAGTAGGACAGGTAGGACAGCAGAGCTGGTCTGTCGCAAATGGTGGTATTATTGGGGTCTGTGTGAATGGGGGCTGATTCATTCTGGCAAAGATTTGCAGCTGGTCCTTTTAATGAATCAGAAAATGCAAAGCAAAAGCCACCCTCAACTAATGAGCCGTCCCTTTGTTCATTCTGACGTGGTGTAAAGGTTTTTCTTGCGTCTTTTATGCAGAACTCTAGATCACACGGATTTAGGCTGCTCTGCGGTCACCTGTTAAGCGTAGTATCTGATTAGCCCATATTGCCTTGAAAGGTTTATTTAGAATCATAGAATCACAGAATGCTTTGGGTGGGAAGGGACCTTTAGAGGCCATCCAGTCCAACCCCCTGCAGTGAGCAGGGACATCTTTAACCAGATCAGGTTGCTCAGAGCCCCATCCAACCTCACCTGGAATGTTTCCAGGGATGGGGCCTCCACCACCTCTCTGGGCAACCCCTTCCAGTGCTTCACCACCCTCGGTGTAAAACATTTCTTCCTTCTATCCAGCCTAAATCTGCCCTCCTTTAGTTTAAACCCATCACCCCTTGTCCTGTCACCACAGGCCTTGCTAAAAAGCCTGTCCCCATCTTTCCTCTAGGCCCCCTTGAAGCACTGCAAGGCCGCACTAAGGTCTCCCCGGGGCCTTCTCTTCTCCAGGCTGAACAGCCCCAACTCTCTCAGCCTGGCCTCGGAGCAGAGGGGCTCCAGCCCTCGGAGCATTTTTGTGGCCTCCTCTGGCCCCGCTCCAACAGCTCCATGTCCTCCTTGTGCTGAGGGCTCCAGAGCTGGACGCAGGGCTCCAGGTGAGGTCTCACCAGAGCAGAGCAGAGGGGCAGAATCCCCTCCCTCGACCTGCTGGCCACGCTGCTGGGGATGCAGCCCAGGACAGGGTTGGCCTTCTGGGCTGCGAGCGCACACAATATAATTTGTATTAACCAAGCTCCTAGCAAATGCAGTCTGACATTTACTTTGTAACCATGATAATTTCCAGTGATTTAACGTTGTGATTTTTTTCTTCCTATTGTTTTGTTCGATACCGCTTCATCAAGAGCCTGTGAGCTCTGCCAGGGACCCCCCTGCAGGCACCAGGACCAGAATGACACGTCACGGGGCAAGGCTCTCTTTATGGCAGCTGGTGATCAGCGTTGCCCTGAAATGCGGCTGATGACTGATGGTCGGAGAACTGGAAATTATATATGAGTGGGCTGGAAATTGCCTATCCCTTAAAAAAACAAAACAAAAGAGCAGCTACACTGCAATGACCTGGGGTGGCAGCAATTTTGTGTAGTGTGTGAAGCAACTTTTCCTGTTACGTATCCTGAATTTACTGACATTTCATTTTACCAAAAGGTCCTCTGTTTTGTACCAAGGTGCAGGATTAAAAGGAGACATGTCTTTGTTCAGGAAAGGGGTAATGAGTTCACTAATTATCTTGATCCTGAGCCTCTGAAAAGAGGTCAGCTCCTTTCCTATTCGTCATTTCTGCTCACCCTTGCTACAACATGTTCAGTAATGACACTGAGAGCGAGGGACCTACAAGACTTCGGGCCATTAACGTGCAGCTGCCCTTGCTCCTGCTTGCCTGTGAGTCCCATTGCCTTTAGGAGACATTTCTTCTTGGTGGGACCCATCAAAGGTCCCCACCTGAGTACTTTCAATGCAGTACTCCGCTGCAGTAATGGTTCTGCTTTCATTTACAACCAAGTAACTCAGTGAAACCACTGGCACTGCAAAACGCTGAGGATGAGGTTGGAAGATACTGGTGAAGTGCCCTGTCGTCATCAGGCAGCTCATGGTGTGCAGCAGGGATGGATGGTCACGGTGGAGACCATCAGCACCGCGCCTGCAGGGGCTGCTCTGCCAGCTCCGGCTGGGCTGCACCCGAGCTGGCCAGGCTCAGCTCCCTCTCCCTGGGATGGAAGCAGGTGCCTTTCGAGCACGGTTCATCTGAGCACAGTGGAGATGCCTGCCTGAGGATGAAGTGAATCACACCCTGGGGCTCAATGTCACCATCAGCTGTATTTCTCCTGACTGTAAAGAGGCTTCATCCCATAGGACCCTTAGGGTCCATCCTAATCACTGGAGAGGAATGGGCATTTTAGGGGTGCAGTTCTCCTCCTGCAGTGAAAGTCTTGTACAGGTCACCTGAATTTTGTGCCTTTAAGGGGGCCTCAGGTAACCAGCTGGACGTGGCTGCCTATGCACTGGTTTACACCGGGTGTGATGGATGCCGCCTTTATGTATACAGCGTTATGTATAGATACAGCAGTTATTTAGGAACGTGCAACGTCTAACATATAGCAGCATCCGACACCTGCAGGGACAGAAGCGACCTGGCTGAAGATCCTGTGTTCCTGTACGCCCCGGCAAGACAGACACACAGCTATGCTGATTATTCCTGCACCCCGCTGCGTCATGCCTCAGGGACGCACCCTCTGTTTTAGGTGAGAAAGTGGCAAATCAGACCAGCGCTGTGACAGCACAGGGACGTGTGAGAAGTCACCAGGACCAGGTACTTTGGTCTCACCTGAGACTTCTGAGCAGTTCTCTAAAATAACTACTGCTAAGGTGAGGGAGCTGGAATGTGGCTGGAACTGAGGAGCGCGTTATGTTTTATGGCAGGGTAGTAAGAAGAAAAACAGAACAGCTGCTAAAGACAAAGACGAGCCCTAGGGTAAAAGTGAGACAAAATGGATACTTGGAAAAGTCAGTCTGATGAGCTAAAAAAAAATTAGAATTGTCCCTTCTGAATTTAGATATCTGGTCATTTAACTTGGGTAATCTTCTGCTTGAGCATTTAATCATGCTAATGCTACATGAGTTGTTATCTATTATTAAACCTCCTAGAGCTTTTAAGCAGCAGGCAGAGAGAAAGCTCGGCAAAGTCACAAATGGGTCCATGAGAAGCATCGCCGGACAAATACCAGGAAAACCAGCTGTGCTATGGTGAAAGCTGCGTTGCACCCCTGGAATAAATACCTTACAATATTTACAAATGAGAGAGAACCTCTAAAAAGCATATGTCTCTGCTAAATGTCTCCCATTAGAAATGCAGGAATTCCCATTAGTCCCGAGAAAACCAATTCCATTTCAGTTGCAAAGTCAATATTGCAAACTACTGAGTTGTAATGGCGTTAATTGTATTGCTCAAGAACTTTTAAACCACATTAGTCTCATTTAATTCAACTTAAAGGAACACAAAGAGAATTGAGTTCTCTAAACGTGGTTGGGTCTATTTTCCAAAATGCCCTTTTGAGTACAATTCATGTTACACAGTAGATGACAACAGCAAGAGGAAATTTCCCTTAAGTGGATGTAGGAAGCAGGCAAACCTAGACAAGATTTCTGGTGATGTTCATCTAGACTGACGGGGTGACTCCTCTCTTGAGGATTTTAACAGAATACAGTTAAACTTCGTTTGTAAGCTTCCTGGGCATTTACTGGGAGCTTTAACTGTCTGAGGTGTGGCGGTTCCCCCAACAGCAGGTGAATTTCTGCTGCCGTTTTCCCATACACTTTATATGGGCTGTTGTGGTTCTGCTGCAAAAGGACAATAAAACCACCAATCAGATACCGAGGGAATATGTATAACCACATATAACCCCTGCAGGGACCCTTGGTAGGGTTTCAGTCAAGTGGTCAGGCCATGGATGTACAGGATGCTCAGGACTATATTCAGATGTTGTCTTCTTGAGAAGGGCAACGAAGCTGGGGAAGGGTCTGGAGCACAAGTCTTGTGAGGAGCGGCTGAGGGACCTGGGGTTGTTCAGCCTGGAGAAGAGGAGGCTGAGGGGAGACCTTCTCGCCCTCTACAACTGCCTGAGAGGAGGTTGTGGTGAGGTGGGGGTTGGTCTCTTCTCCCAAGTAGCAAGTGATAGGACGAGAGGCAATGGCCTCAAGTTGTGCCAGGGGAGGTTTAGATTGGATATTAGGGAAAACTTCTTCACGGAGAGGGTTGTCAAGCACTGGAACAGGCTGCCCAGGGCAGTGGTGGAGTCCCCATCCCTGGAGGTATTTAAAAGCCGGGCAGACGAGGCGCTTAGGGACATGGTTTAGTGGTGGACAGGTACGGTTGGACTCGATGATCTTAAAGGTCTTTTCCAACCAATTGATTCTGTGATTCTGTGATTCTTTCTTTGAAAGATCTTTTCTGAGAGGTGGAAGAATGATTTGGAAATGTATTACTTACAAACACCTGCTTTGCCCGTAAGTATCTTTTTTTGGACAGTTTTTTTTTGGAGGAAGAGCCATCAGTATTATGAAGGGACTGGAGCATCTTGCTTACAGGGAGAGGCTGCGAGAGCTGAGACTGCTCAGCCTGGAGGAGACCCAAGGAGGTCTTATCCACGTGGACAAATACCTGGTGGGAGGGAATGATGAAGGTGGAGCCAGGCTTCTCTCAGTGGTGCCCACTGACAGGACAAGAGGCAATGGGCATGTATTAAAAACCATGACATTCCTTCTGAACACAAGAAAACACTTTTCCTGTGTCAAACACTGACGTGGATTGCCCAGAGCGGCTGTGGAGTCTCCATCCTTGGAGATACTCAAAACTCAACCAGACGTGGTCCTGAGCAACCTGCTCTGGGTGACCCTGCTGGAGCTGGGAGGGTGGACTAGATCACCTCCAGAGGTCCCTGCCAACCCCAGCCATTCTGTGAAGGGCTGAACTGGTACATCTTGGCAAGCACATCACTCTCTCCAGTTGAACTTGGTGGTGGTATTAGCGGCTCTTCTTCTGCTGAGACAATGAAGGGTTAGTTTTGCATCTTAAAAAACCTGCATTTGCTTTTATTTAAAGCTAAAAAAGATTTATAACTTGAAACCTAACAAGGAAATTTCCCAGGCATGCAAAACATATCAACAGCTAATTTTCTTTTTGTAACTTTTTAATTTTCTTTCCACCATATGGCTTAAATTGTGTGTGAATTAATATTATTCATAAATGCAGTACAAATAGGAATAAGACCAATTATAGCAAAATATTCACCATCTTTTTAATCTCTAAGGTTATGGGAAAGGCTGTTCTCTTGCAAATTTAATATCTTAACAAAAAATCACATGGTATGCAGTGTTTGACTTTTGCCCCGTGGTACTTGTCAGGTTTGCAGTATTTTGCCAACAAATTAACAAGGGGGATATTTCAGTGAATTTTTGTAGGCCAGAGGGAATCTGCCATTTGGCTTCAAAGTGTTTGCAACATGCTACATGAGTAATTTGGATCTGGTAGGATTCAGTGCAGAGTTTCTGGTATCTCAGCTGGCACAGTCCTCTCTGGCTTCTATTTCGGGAAGCTGATAATTGCTTTGGGCTGGCTGCGGTGCCGCGCTCTCGAGTCACCGGGGGGTTCTCTTCTAGAGTCAAATGTACGGTTTGGATATTGCTGTAGAGCAAATCACACCAGATTTTTAAGGCCTATTTAGAAATGAATAACTAGAGAATGGTCGCTTGGCAATGATTCAATAGCGTACCTATTAAAACTTGGTGCGTGGCAGTCGTCAGAGCCTGAGATCACTTGTATTTGCATCAGATCCCAACTCCACCTCTCCTGGTATCCTCATTCCCACAGTGATTTAGGGAAGAAGAGAGACAACTTTAGAGTGATATTTCCACTAATCTGGCTCGCTGCCGGACGTCTGCAGCTGAGGAGTTTCATAAGCAAAAACTCTTGTCTGCATTTTTTTTAATTTAATTTTCCTTAATTGACCTTCTTTCATAAACTCGTGTAGTCCGTAAGAGGATGATGACACTTGCAATAGTTGCTGTGCTTATTTGCATTACGTACTTAAGCACAGAATGAGAGGAGCCTGTTCACCAACGATGGAAGCCATAGCCCTGCAAGTACTTCCAGAAGCTGGGTCTAGGCATCAAATCCGGGATCGGCAGAGCTTGTTACCGTGATGAGCTAGGCTGGACTTGCTGCGGCAGTTAGGGTGAGACACTTTGTGGTGTAGACAATGCTTTTGGTGCTGCTAGGAGGACGCGGGCCTTGCTAAACATGTGTCTGTCGCAGGCTCCTGCTGGTTGGCACCAGCTTCTTGAGAACCTCAATCAACGTTTGGCCTGAGCCCTTGACAAGCTGCAGTGAGGAAACCCTCAGCCAGTTCCTGCCCCACCTGGAGGAAAGGTCCCAAGAAGAATACTCAAGGGAGACGTTTGCTGGTGAGAAATTGGAGTGTACCCTTTTCTCACCTCAGTTAAAATGCATCCTCTTTTAAATTAAATTTATCTGAGATTAAATAGGGTGAAAAAAGAGTTAATCGACAGCCTTTTGCTGCCAGAACTTCAGATCATTTTTCTTACAATTTTTCACCTAGATGACTATACATCCCGTCACTAACCTCTCTCGCTATTTGCAGTTTGGTTCAATAAGACCATTCATTTCCTTTCTCATTGTTGGTATCCTCGCTGTGTTATCCTGCTACATCTGCAACCCAAAAATGGCTTCTGAAGCTGAAACCTCGGTTGCAGAACTCTCCTGCGATAGCGCATCCCTGCGTTACCAGCGCAGCCCGCTTCAGGGTACCATTGCCTGGGCTCACTTATTCGCTGGCTGGTTCGTCTCTGACACTCCCCCATTTGCTCTTTTCATTTGAGTATCACGTGTTTGAAGTTTGCTGTTCGTGTTATCTGAAGACGTGCAGACCCTGATCGTCTTGCAGATGACACTAAGCTGGGTGGAAGTGTTGATCTGCTTGAGGGTAGGAAGTCTCTACAGAGGGTCCCAGACAGGCTGGGCCAATGGGCTGTGACCAACTGTATGAGGTTCAACAAGGCCAAGTGCCGGGTCCTGCACTTGGGCCACAACAACCCCATGCAACGCTACAGGCTTGGGGATGAGTGGCTGGAAAGGTGCTTGGCAGAGAGGTATCTGGGGGTGTTGGTCAACAGCCGACTGAACATGAGCCAGCAGTGTGCCCAGGTGGCCAAGAAGGCCAACGGCATCCTGGCTTGTATCAGGAATAGTGTGGCCAGCAGGACCAGGGCAGTGATCGTCCCCCTGTACTGGGCACTGGTGAGGCCGCACCTCGAGTGCTGGGTTCAGTTTTGGGCCCCTCACTCCAAGAAGGACATGGAGGTGCTGGAGCGTGTCCAGAGAAGGGCAACGAAGCTGGGGAAGGGTCTGGAGCACAAGTGCTGTGAGGAGCGGCTGAGGGAGCTGGGGTTGTTCAGCCTGGAGAAGAGGAGGCTGAGGGGAGACCTCATCGCCCTCTACAACTGCCTGAGAGGAGGTTGTGGTGAGGTGGGGGTTGGTCTCTTCTCCCCAGTAACAAGTGATAGGACGAGAGGCAATGGCCTCAAGTTGTGCCAGGGGAGGTTTAGATTGGATATTAGGAAAAACTTCTTCACGGAGAGGGTTGTCAAGCACTGGCACAGGCTGCCCAGGGAAGTGGTGGAGTCCCCATCCCTGGAGGGATTTAAAAGCCGGGCAGACGAGGTGCTTAGGGCCATGGTTTAGTGGTGGACAGGTACGGTTGGACTCGATGATCTTAAAGGTCTTTTCCAACCAAATGATTCTGTGATTCCCACCAATATGCCTGTGTGAGGGTGACAGCCCCGCTCAGTGTTGAACCTGTAAAAAGAAATCAGAGGATGCTGCCCGGGAAAAGGCAGTGGACAAATGCACTTTTTTTTGCCTTTGGCTGATGCAAAAGCTCCCTCTGCCAAGGAAAATAAGTTTTCTGTAGAACCTGAGACAGATTGGCAGCAACCATAGTCCTGCCTAACGCCGTTCAAGATCGCGTTGCAGATCCAGTCCCCATGACGCTGTTTAATTGTTAAAACAAAGTCTCTGAATCTAGGAGTTCCTCGTGGTGGGCCGGTATGTCCAGAGACCAGATTTTAATACACAGAGGTGATTTAATGAAGTGAACTTGACTGAAGTTGTGAGGGACATCAACAAAGTCTTTCTAGAAAAGAACACAGTTTTGCAATAAATTAGTGCCATCTGGTGCTATCTGTGTCAGACGGACTCTCTGCATCTGTTACGGCCACAGGAGAGGAGACGTAAAAGAGAAGAATGAGAGGAAAAACAATTAATACATCGCTTCTGAATTGTACTAAAGCCTAGTCTCTACGTGGCCCTTTTTTCTATTTTCCAGCACGGTGAGAAATACACAGGGATGCTTGAAAGTGTATCACCGATTTCCCATAAAGAAGCCTTTCTTTATTTTGTTGTTCTTTTACTTCCCCCCTGCTCCCCTTATTTGGAACCTAGAGGTTCACGTACAAGCTTTGAGGTAGTTTGGTTTTAAATGGGCTGCACTGAAAATATCCATGGCTGCTTCGATAAATTGTAGTTAATTCCTCATGGAGAGTACGGGCTTGAATAGGAGCTTTCATCTCCTCCCTCTCCAGCTCCGGTTCTTTGCAGCTGGAGTTCTCATTTGAAATCGTGTTCCCTCCCAGCCATTTGGATCTTTTTTGCTTTGAGTCTGGTTAAATGTACAAGGTTTAGTTTGTAAATGTTTGGCCGCCTCGGCGCTGACCTGCAGCACAGCACAGAGCTGTTGTAGGGGTGTGTAGGAAATACCTGCTGAGACTGTTCCTGACTCACGTCCTCAGGACGGTTGTTAATTGCATTGGTCAGTTATACGAGAGCAAAATGAGACTGTAGACTACAACTGATGCTCATACTTCGGGTTAGATTCTCACTGCTAATTATTTGATTTCCTTTATACTGTGTTGACATTTGGTACATAAATCCTCTAATTTATAGCCCTGGACTCAGTGTAAGTCTTCTAGCTGACAGTAACAAGGAGTTATTAACCTCACGTTTGCCTCCTTCCTCGTGATGCTTTGGATGCTTTGTGTGTAAATCCTGTGCCCGGTTCAGGTGTTTGCTGGCAGCTGTGTTCATGGGCTGTCTGCAGGGTAGGAGCGGGATGAGCCGGGGGTGGTGGTTGTGCTTCGTCCTTCAGGGTCAGACGATGGAAACTGAGAGGCACCTGTGTTTTTCAGAGGTGATGTCTGAAAGATTTTCCTGTATTTCTCAGAATCGGCACTTTCCACCCGCTAGCCTCGATTCCAGCCATTTAGTCGCAGCTCTGGTTCTCTGTTACCTTGCGTTCCCCACGCTCGGCGGTGCGGTTTCACCCCATGGTGTTGGCTGATCTCGGCAGCCTACCCCTGGCTTGTCGTCTGTGCGGGGAAGAGAGGAAATGCATCAAGAGAAAACGCAACACGGCTCCTGTTTTATTTCCATGCCGCACATTTCATTTTGGCTGACAGGCGCCTGTCCTCTGTCATGTGTTTTGGGCAGCTTGCTGATGAGCCCCCGCTGCTGATGGACTGGAAACCGTGCTGGTTATCTCAGAGTCCTTCAAACATAATCCCCATTTTGCCAGACAGAGAAAAGGGAACTCTGCTTTTGACAAAGATACCAATTTCTGAGTGCGTTAGTTCTCCAGAAACCCTCTTCTGTTGTGTCTCAAATCTGCTGTCCAGCTGACAAGGCGAGATGCTAAATCGCTCCCAGCCCTGGACCACGCGCTCGCCTCCCGTGTCGGTCCCTGTGCCACCTTGCTCCTGCTGCGAGCGGGCTGCAGCGTTTCACGGGAGGGGACAGGGCAACTGGTTATCGGCTTGTTAGTGTACCTTTTAAAGGCTTTATTTTAGCTTTAATGATATTTGATCCTAGACAAGTCTGCCGCCGCGCAGCATTTCTGGTATACGTTTAATGGCACCAAAGTAATTAGTATTATTGAAACAAATGATTATAATAGTTACATTCCCCTTCTCTCTTTCATATATGTACAACACGTCCGAATTATTTTCATAAATAATTTAAGCTGTGTAGCTTGTTTTGTTTCTGCTTTGCACCTAAAATGACTTTCCAGAACATTAGCAGGAGACCGTGTCTTTCTCTAACCCCGAATCTTTACATCTAACGCAGGCTGGGACATAGCAGTGCAGTGGCAGTCACACACTAAGAAATCCTCATCGTCTTTGTCCATTTTTATTTTCTCTTATGCACTGACATTTGCACTTGATTATAAATACTGTGTAGAGCACGTCATCTGTCATCGTTCAGTAGACTCAAGAGGCTTTTTCTTGTTTGCGGAAATGGAAATACATCCACCTTGGAAATTGTGAACCAAATGTGGGTTTTAATGATTTTCCCCAAAGTCTGCAGAGTTTCAGAAAAAGTTTACGATAGGGAATATCTAGCAAGTACTTCCAGGGCTATCCAGAGGATCGTTTACCATAGCTGTCTCCGTAGCACACTTAATACTGTGAAAGTTCAGTATAGTCCTTACTTAAAATTACATAAGGAGCGGAGCATGTGGATTTCAAGCATTCGTTAGGGAGCGGAGCAGCATTAATGGTTTGATGGATAGCTTCACTATCAGCTCTTGAAGTAATTATGTTTTGTAAATGGAATGCATAAAGAACTCATCAGCGATGCCAGGCTACGGTAATGCGCGAAGCCGAGCGCACGCCGCCGAGCCGCTGAACGGCAAAGTTCTATTTTTTCCCTGCGAATCGTAACGGCGCAGGTTGTGCTCTGAAGCCAAGGTGCTAATGCCAAGGCTAGACATGGGCTGGGCTTTTTGGATCTACTCTCACAGGACCTATGAGTTGGTATTTCAGAGCCACGCTTTTCCAGTGAAAGCGGAAATTTATAGTACGGGGGGATTTCTGTTGAGCCCAGCAATTTCATATCAAAGGCTGCTTTCTAAATGTTAAAAAAATCTTAGAACCTTGCAAAACCTCGTATGCCTAAACTACCATTGCAGATGCGAGTGGGGGGCATTTGAGAATAGTTTTCCCACTGTTTTTCCTCTCACCTGGAAAATATAAATAAATAACATAAATGCAGCTCAGCCATATCACCTGAAAGAAGGGAGATGAAGAGTTCGGCCATTATGGTTCTGACTGCAGGCCAGGAAGATGCTAAATTTGCACAGCACAGTTGTGGAAGCACGTTATCCATCTTCTCGCTGAATCACTAGGATGATAGCACAAACCCATTCCTTAATTAGTCTTTAAGCATTGCTTTGTCTAGTTATGTGGTTTTATCTTGCTATTCCAGCAGATAAATGTTTCCTGGAAGAAGAGGCTCGTGACACTGCATTTAGAGAAGTCCCAGATCTCTGTTCGTTGGAGGAGCCCAGCAGCAGCCGGACGGGATGACGCCGGTCGGTGCCATGCCCTGGTCACGGAGGTCCCAAACCTCTGGAGCTGTGGGACATGGGTGCCACTGGCATAGCTCCTTCGCCATGGAGTGCCTGCAGGCAGCAGACGTGGATTCGGAGAGGGGGCAGTCTGGGAGTCAGGCGTATCCATCCACTTCTAGAAAACTTCAGTAAATACGAGTTGCTCCTGGCTGCCAGGCTGGAGGTCTTGCAGGGGATCCCTCAGGAAGCCCCCAGCCTCCACGCGCGCCTCCCCACCTCCTGCCACCCTTGGGCTTTCTTCAGGGGTGGGAGGTGTGGTGCTGGGGAGGGCCATGGCACCATCACGGTGTTTTCTGAAGGAAACTACCCAAAGCAGTGTTTTGGGAGCCCTGGTCTCGGTGTGTGTCTAGGCATCCTGAATTTCACTCAAGGAACATTGTTATTTCATGGCTCAGCCTTTCTGGGGTACAGTGACTGGGGCACGGCAAGAATGAAGTTGTGTTGGAAGCGCCTCCGTGATCCCAAAACGCTTTGGGATGCTGGTGTGAATAACTGCAATGGAGGAGGCTGATCTCCTTCATCTTAGACTCATCTACATGCAACCAGGACTTTCTCCGACCTGGTCTCAGTATTTCACCTCCTCTAGGGCATGCGCCTCTTGGAGAGGCTGCGGTTCAGCCAGGAGCTGTGGCACCAGCTCTCTTCTCGCTTCATTTAGTCAGCGGTGCGTTACAATCAAGGAGAATATTAGGAATTTTCCGTGAAGTGCTGTTTTGATGATGTGACCTATCTGAAGAGGCAGCTTCTGGCTTCATATATACATTATCAGCGTGGATGTATTCATTACAGCATTAGTGCCGAGGAGCTAATGCGTTCTGCTTATAAAACATTACAATTCTGAGCCAGTGTGTAACAGATACACATCAGAGTCCAAGTGTTGTTATTCCTCTGTGCTCTGCAGCCCTGTCTGAACGTACGTGCTTTTCCTTCGCAGGGGGAACAGCTATCACGCTCTGTTTCTCCTCTCACTCAGGTTTTAACCCGCCGTAATTTTGTTAAGTGGCACCACTCAGTATCTGCAGTATTGCAAGCAGGGAAAGAATCAGTATTTTTACAAAAAATTACATCTTTTGAAACGGCCAGGAGAAAAACAACAAAGGAAAATAACTGTGGTTTGGGTAATAGTTGATTCTGGATTTTTAGTGATCTCTTTCAAAATACAAAATCTATCGCAGCCAATAAGGACAACCAAATATTTTTCTATGAAAAAGGAAAGCCAAAAATCTCTTTGGTCATGGGAGGCAGTTGCTGAGAAGTGAGCAGGGATTTTACTGAAATGGATCCTTGCAACGTGTCGAGTCCCCAGCCTGCTGGAGGCCTGACCATTTGTTTTGTGGTGGCTTCTCTACCAGAAAATACTTGGACTTGTGCAAAGCATTTGACACTGTCCCTCACAACATCCT
>VYZW01000689.1:0-12200 GCA_013401315.1 Balaeniceps rex
CCCCGCACCCCGGCCCCCTCCCAGCCCTTCCCCGCCACCCTCCTAACTCAAACCAAGTGCTATTTTTACAGCCGCCCACCAAACAAAGACGTATGACGGGTTTAAACGGGAGGAAAACAGGGCTGGGGGGGTGGGAGGGAGATCCCAAGAGGTCTCGAGCTTCTCCATCGCTGCCCGCGCCGGGGGGGGAGATTCCTCATCCTGTCCCCATCCATCCCACGGGTCCAAGGGAACGAAAAGGAAAAGGGCAGCAGCTGCCGGCAGCGGGACCCTGCCTGCCCCGGCGCTGGTGACCGTGGCATAGAGGCCATGGACTGGCCAGAAATAGCAGCTGCGAAGCCAGCGCCACGCGGCTGTCCCCAGCACGGGGACACTGGGCGCACGTCACCTCCAGGTGCCCGGGGGTGCCCAGCCCTGAGCCGTCCTGCCCGGCCACCTCCCACAGGCAGCGTGCTGGCCCTCGAGCCCACCCAAAATCGCCCCGTCCCGAGGGGTGCACCCTCCTCCAGGGGCAGGAAACCCAAGGGCAGGCAGCACCGCTTGCCCCAAGGTCCCCAAAGTGCCAAAAGAGGGGTGGCATCACCCTCCTCCGCTGTCTCTTTGGGTGCTGCAAGACCCCAGCTCACCCTGGGCTGCCCTGGCTGCAACCCAGCCACCGGCTCCGCACGTGGGGACCCACGAGGGAGACGGCACCCACGATACCCGTGGCCCCAAATGCCCTCTGACCAGTTGGTCCATTCTCCAAGCCGGGGGTCAAACCTCCGGCTGGCATCACCCCGGCTTTGCCCTCCTTCCCCCGGAGCCCTTCCTTCCGTTCCGAGCAGAGGGCGCCGGGCACGGGGCCAGCGCAGCCAGAAATAGGGCAGCGAGGCGGGGGGAACACAGCAAAGGGACAAAGAGGCGAGCAAAGAGGGAGGAAAACATCGTGCGTGAAGGAGAAGGGGGTACGGTAAAGGACGAAGTGGGGTTAGGGCTCGCCGGACCCCAGCAGCTCGGGTGCAGGAAGGTCAGGGTGCTGAGAGCAAGGGTTGCCCGTGCACGGGGAGGGGAGAAGGGAGGCGAGATGCAGCAGGATTTACTCCTCCTCGAGGGCTGCAAATACCGGGGCGACGCATTGCCGAGGGTCCCCGTGGCATGGCATCGTGGAAGCAGCAGCGAGGAAGAGGAGGTGCCCGGGGCGCCCAGCACCCAAGCGCAGCCCTGCCAAGAGCCCGAGCCAGCGGCAGGGCTGGAGGAGAAACCTCACCCGCACGGGACGCTGCCAAGCCAAGAGCCGTCCCGGCCAGCCCGGGGCCAGGCTCGCCAAGCCGCTCGCTGCTGGAAATAACGGGGAGCCGGGAGGGGGGGTTGGGACCAGGGTGGCCCCCACCCTGCCGCAGCCCTGCATGCTTCCCAGTGCAAGGTCTTGGGAGGGAGCCACGGGCAGCAAAGGGGTTATACAGTCCCCGAGCACGCTGCAAGCAGCGCCCTGGCTCTGGGGATGCAGGATGAGGCCCGAGAGCCCAAGGATGGGGAATCAGCAAGGGAAAACCGGCTGGAATAAATAAGTGACGTAGCAGCTCGTGCGACCCCAGTGCGTCCCCGTGCCACCAGCCACCCATCCTGGGGACAGCCCCGGGGGAAAACCTGCTCCAGGGGGAGGCCGTGTCCCCAGCCGGCTGCTCGGGTGTTGGCTGAGACAGGGGGGTCCCCCAAAAGCCCCCCCTATTTGCAGCAGCTGCGTGGAGTAAAATCCAGGCACAGCCCCGACAGGATACACGGCAGGGAGCAAGTTACATGGCACAAGCAACGGAGGGAAAGGGGGAAAAAAAAAAAACCCAAAACCAACCACCAAACCCCTTTTTGGAAGAGGAAAGGACTGACAGGACGTGGCTGAGAAGCAGGAGAAAGCCCAGATTTCCCAGTTACTGTGCAGATGTTCTGGACTGAAAACAGAAGACGGCAGGAGCGAATCCATCTCCCCCTCCAGAGACGCCGCAGCCAGGGCATCTGGACTCTGTCTGCAGGCAGCACAGGCGGCTTCCCCCCGGCTCCCCGGGGAGCCCTCCGCACCGGGGCACGCCGAGCCCCCCGGGGTGCCACCCGCGCCCCAGAGCCGGGGCAGCGGCGGCAGCCGGGGCCCCATCCCCGCGCCGGGTTGACCTTGGCACGGTTACCTCCCGGGAAAACTGAAGGGCCTTGTCTTCGCCGTGTTTTCACTTCGGGATAACTCATGCTGCCTGCTCGGAGGAGCGGGGGGAAGAGATGGAGAGAAGAAAATGCAGCTGTTTTAGCGGTGAAGACAAGGAGGGAGGGCAGGAGACATACGTATATATATATATATTTATTCCTGGCCAGCGTAATAACTGAAATCACTAGCACTTGATCATCACTCGATGAAAAGCTTCACGGCTGACTGAAGTCAGCCCGCTTCCAGAAACATGCTGCAGGCAGATGGGAGGTGACGGTGGCAATTTGCTGCTCGCCCCACACCCTGCACGCGGCCCCCAAGACGCCTTGCACAGCTGTCTGTCTGTCCGTCCCTCCCTGGGTCTGTCCGCCCCGCCGCGGCTGCAAACCGCCAAGTGAGAGGCTGACGCCTTGGCTGTCACCAAAATGTTCCTGGCTCCAAGGTCCCTGCCAGCGACCGCAGCGTCCTTGTGTCCGGCTCCCCGGGGACTGAGGTGGCTGCCGGTGGCCCCCCGGTGCAGCCAGCTGATGCGCTCCCCCCTTCCGAGGGGGACAAAGCTGGGGGGGGGGGGGGGCNGGGGGGGTGACCAAAACCATTTTGGAGGGTCACAGGGGGAAACCATCCTGCACAGGGCTGCGGTGGAGCCCGGGCTGTGCCGTGGGGTGCAGCGGGTCCCGCAGGGACAGGCACCCAGCCCCGGCTGGGGCTCAAAGGGGCAAGATGCTCCCACAGCGAAAGACCCCAGCCCCAAAAGCAGCAGGTGCCGGGGACACACCGGGTGCCAGCGTGCCGGGACGCAGCCTCGAGGAGGGTGACAGAGGGGTAGGCAGCCCTGGGAACAGCCCGGGCTCTGCGCTAAGTCATCCCCGGCACCTTCCATGGCTGGAAACCACCACCGCGCTCCTGCCCTCCGGCCACGGCAGGCAGCTGCCCGTCCCCGTGGCAAAGGGGGGATGCTCCCGGCTGCAGGGTCACCATGACCCGTGACCTTCCCTTGTGTCCCAGCTGGGTCTCAACCTTGTTTCAGCCCTACACTAGAAGCCAAAAATTCACCAGGAGGAGCTGGGAGAGAGCATGGGGTGCACACCGGTCCCTGCGAGCCCTCCTGCCCCCCTCCGCATCCCTCATGGGGGTGCTGGGACCCTCCCCACGCACCCCCGGTCGAAGCCAGCCCCAAGACCCAGCACCCCACCCCTCACCCCTGCCAGCCACGGCAGCACCTGGCTCTCCCCGGGAACCGGGGCGGGCGATGCCATGGCCGCCACTGCCAGAAGCCGGTGGGAAGAGGCAGCAGCGGGCCAGACAGATTTCCTGAGTTTGTGTGCAAGGCCTGAATAACCCCCGGTAAATCCTGCGGCGGGTCCCTGCTGCAACCGGGAACGGCCCATCCAGCACTGGTGCTTGCATAGAGGCACCGAAACCCGGCGTCCCGGCGGTTCTCTGGCTGGAGGCAGCTCCTACACCTGCGGCATGACAGCGTGGACACCCCCAGACCCGTTTTGCACGTGCCGCCGGCGTGCGATGCGAGGCAGCCTGGGGCAGCCGCGGTGCTCGCTCTGCCCCGGCACGGGTCACGGCACGCTCGGCACAGGCACCTCGCCGCGAGCCGGCAGGTTAGAGAAGGAAAGCCGGGGCAGCTGCTGCTCCGAGCACGCCAGCTCCATGGGTAAACAGATGACTTCAGCCTCCCGAGAGCTACTAAAGCCCGGCAGCACTTGCACTAACATGGAAGGGGGAAGGAAAACACGGAAAATAAAGAGGGAGCAGCAGCGTCCTATTCATGCCAGGCTGCAAAGCGCACCCAGGTAACGTCCTCCTCCTCCCAGCCCAGCCAAAACTCCCTCCCGGAGCCGTCCCCGTCCTCCCCGCTCTGCTACTGAAGATCCAGGAGGGGAAAAAAAAGTCAGGCCAAGGCCAGGCCAGCTGCACAAGGCTGTTTATCCAGCCACACCACAGCAAGGCTCGCATGTGCCGGGGCGGCTGGGGAGGGGGGAGAGGCTGGCGGGGCCACCAGCGCCGCGCCGGAGCAGCTGCTCACCCGGCAGCGGCAGCAAACTGGCTGGCACCGGGGCTCCGGCATCCTCGCCGCGGCACAGGGAGGGGAACCAGGCTCTCTGATGGCTGGGAGCGATGCCTTTTGCAAACAGGGGTGCAAGTAAGGAGCAGCACCGCGTCCCCAAAAGCCAGGCTGGCACCTGCCGATGCGCGGCGCCGGCTCTGCGAGGAGCCAAGGCACGCTCGAGGTGCTGCTGCCGCGGGGCACCCGAGCTGTCAGAGCCCTGGGCCGGGGCCCAGGAGGATTGTGCCGCTGGAAGGTCTCCCATCGCCAGCTGCTCACGGCGGAGGAAAGCCCGGCGCGGCTGGGAGCCTGCCACCGCCGGCCAAGCTCCAGTGGCTCCTTCTCAATCTCCCACCCTGCTCCCCACGCACCGGGATGCTCCTGCCCCACCACCCTCCCGGATTTGCCCCTGCAAGGTCCTCCCCAAGTCCCCAGCCTGGCAGTCCCCAAGGAGGGCAGTGTCATCGTCCCTGTCCGTCCCCTCCGACACACCCGAGGGACATTTCCATGCCATCCCTCCAAGCCCAGGACACCAGCGCGCGGCACAGGCCTTTTGCTGCAGGGAGGAAGGGCAACATCTGGCCAGATGCTGCCCAGCAGCACGGGACCAGCGGGAGCTCTTTGGCCAATGGCCTTTCCTGGGGAGCCAGGGAGCACCCCGCTCCGAGCGGCACATCCCAAAGGTGCCAGCAGGGAGCAAACAGATCCCCCCCTGCCCCGACCCAAAACCAGCGTGGGCACCGACCCAGGGCGCAGCGGGCACCCATCGCAGCCAACAAGGTGCAAACAGGCTCCCGGCAAACCAGCTGTGCTCTGCGCCCAGGCAGTCCCCAAAACCTCACGGGTCCCCAAAACCTGCTCAGGAGACGGAGACGTCTCCTTGGCCCCGGCTCAGCCCCCGAGGGGGACAGCAGCGGGGGTGTTGGCACAGGACCCAGCCGGTGCAGCGAGGGGCAGAGGGCGGTGAAAAGCCGGCTCCTGCCATCACCGACGCGGCTGCAAAACCAGGCGCCCACGCTGCTACCGCGGGGAGGTTCCTCCTCGCTGGGAAGCGGCCGACAAGCATCCCGGCCTGCCCTCTGCGACCGTGCTTCCCGGACGGCCGAGAAAGGCCAAGTATCTGGACAAAACATCTGTCCGTCCGCAACAGCCAGAGCCGTCCGTCCCTCTACCCCATCTCCTGACTTGGCCGCTGCTTCGCACGAGGCGCAGACAGGGAGGCTGCTGCAAGATGCTCCAGCGGTTGCGAAAGCATTTTCACTGCAGGGGAGCAGAGCGGAGCCGGTCCCTCTCCCCGGGGAGGCTGCGGGGGATATTTCGGGGGGTGCAGGCAGGGTTTCCCGGGCAGCGCAAGCATTTCAGGCCAGCGTTTTTGGCAGGTGCCTGCAGAAGAGAGGCACCGCTCGAACTGCCAGTCCTCCGCTGCTGCTTTTGGGAAAGGCAGAGAGAAGGCAAGGGGGAGGGGGGGGTAAAAAATAAATATATATCAGCCAGCTGGTGAGCTGTGGAGTCAGCACAAGGTCTGGAGGACACGGCGGCTGGCAGCGGCGCGGGAGCCCTGGTATTTTGGACAGCTGGTCCAGCAAGGTCAGCCTGGCCGAAGGAAAAGGACCCTTTGCTGTTCCCCCCTGCCATGGTTGAAGGACGCGCACCCCCGGCCGGACGAGCCACCGGCCCGTGGGGTGACCGTGAAACAAGCTAAGCGTTGGGCGAGGATGAGGAGGGACGGAGGGGCGCGGGTTTCCAGCCCGGCTGGGTACATACCAAACCCTCCCTGACCTCATCGGCAGGAAAAAGCAAGCGGCACATTTTCCTCATGTTGTTTCTTTGTTTGCCATCTGGGAACACGATCCTGCGGGAGGCCGAGCCCCGAGACGTGAAGTCATATCATGATTATATTGCCACCTCCGTGCCGGGATTGAGATCTCATCCGAAAAAACGCCAGGCGCAGTCAGCATTAGCCGCGGCAGGCGCTGCGGAGGAAGCTGCTGTGCCGAAAGGCAACGCGAGCCTCGCTAAAAACATCTTTACGTGGACATATGCTGCAAACAAACCAGGTTTATCCCAATCAAGTTGGCTTGAAATACCTTGGCCTGATTTTGCTCTAGATCCGCTAGAATTAGCGATGGCAAAAATTGGCACAGGCGCAGACAAAACTACCAAAGCCAACCCGAGCTGGAAGCCAAAAAATCGAGATGAATGAGACTGGTTCTGCTCCTCCTTTACGTTTAAGGGACAAGCAGAAGCCCGATGCAGCCCATGCCCCCCCTCTGCAGCCCACACGTGAAGCCCGGGCTGGGGACGCGCGGAGGAGCCATCGGCTTGGCAAAGTGCAACCACCCAAAACAGTCGCCAGAAGGTTTTTGGTTTGCTTCAAAATTAATAAAAGACGCAAACAAATCAGAGGTCCTGCCCGCCCAGCCACGACCTGGGAGCCTTCCTGCCCAGGTTTCTGATTTCTCATGCTGCGATAGACCCGAATATCCGTGCCCTCACCGGGAACACGGCGCGGTGCAACGCGGGAGGAGGGTCAGGCGTCACCCTCCACCTCCCGGGTTTGCTTTCGTGGCATCCAGGAGTTTCTGCTGCCAGCGTGAGTGGGACAAGGTTTAGTCGAGAAGACAAGAACTCTTTGATGTTTGCCCAAAACCTTTTTCAAAAGGCAAAGAGAAAATGCCCGCCAACAGCTGTAAGCTCGACGTAGCATTCTGGAAATGCAGCATGACCTTTGGAGCTTGTAACATGAAAAAAATAAAAAAAAAAAGGGGCCAAATCCCCGGCTGAGCTAACACCACCGCTGCCAAGCAATAAACGCAGCGGACTCAGCCCCACGGGTCTGACCGTGCCCTATCAGGCACAGCCCCACGCGGTGAGACCCCAGTGACCCCCACAAAGCAGGACCGGGACACGGAGAACACTGGGCGATGCTCAGGAGCCAGCCTGAGGACAGGGCTGGAGACACGGCAGCAAGGTCTGGGTCCTCCCAAGGAGCAGGATGGCACCGGCTGCGAATTTTGCACGGTGCCATGCAGCACCCAAAGGAAACTTGAAGAGCTTCGCTCGAGTTACGGCGGGATTTGAGAGCTTTCCAGAAACCTGAATGTATTTGCAGAAAGTTGCGTGCAGGGGAAAAAAAACAAACAAAAAACCAAAACGATGGAGCTCACTTTTACAGGTACATAACTGCAGCGAGGGCGGTGGCAGGCGAAGATGGGAAAAGTCGGAAAGGCGGGGGAAGCTTTTCCCGGTGCTGACAGAGAGAAAGGATCGGAGCAGGCACAGAAAACCCCAGCCGGGTCGAGCACAAGCATCCCTTGAGCTGGGACCGCCGGCGACGCAGCGCTTCACCCCTTTAGGGAGGGCAGGAGGGCTCGAGGGGCGGCTTCAGAGACCTCTTTAGCAGGCACGGCCGGGCGGGGACGAGGGTCAGCATCGCCTCGGGACACCGGCCAAGCCTGGGTGTTTTAAGGTTTATTCAAAGCAATCGGCATCAACACCTCCTCCGCTCGCAGCGGCTCCTGTCCCGCAGCGCCCCGGGAAGCCGGCTCCCCCCGACCGGCTGGACGGTGGGATGGATGCACAGGCGGTTTCTCCGGATCAGGAGGATGAGATGTCGTACCTGGCGGCAGCAGCCACCCCAAACTCAGGAGCCCCGCACCGATGGGCGCACGGATCTGCGCAGCTCCCCCCTGCACGGGGCACGGCTGGAAAGAAGATGCGTTCTCACGGCGCACATCTGCGGGCCTCAGAGGGGACCAAGGGCGACAAGCCAAAGGACACCCACGCCGGGGTACCCTTACCAAAGCTCAGCATTGCCATTTTTTCTTGGTGGGAGAGCCCAAACCCACCCCACGCAAGCCAACGACAGCCGGGTTTCTGCAGCAGCCCCTCTGCCCGCAGAGCTTACCTCCAGAGACCCTCCTGGGGCAGGCAGGACCACCGGCACCTCCCCAGAGCATCACCTGCCCTACTGCACCGCTCCACCCAAAATACCGGAGCCTCCACCCTCCTGACGAGCCTCACATGTGGGGTTCCCTCCTTTGCACCTCCGAGCTGTTAGAGAGGACCTGAGCCCCTCCTGCCCTGCTAAAAGGGGGGGATGTGGGGGTGTCTTGGTGGCATTTTGTGCGTTTACCCGGTGCCTCAAACTTGGAGCCATCTGGGTCAACCACCTGCAGCCAAGACAGCAGCAAACCACCAGCTCTACGCGCAGGGGAGCGTCGATCCTGGAAAAGCACGTGCGTTCAAAAAAACGAAGTTGCAGAGCTGCAAGGAGGAACGGGGAGATGGGTTTAACCCCTCGGGCTCATTCCCTCCTGCCTGGTCCCATCTGGACAGGGACCTGGGTGTCACACAAGGCCAAAAGGCTCGTCCAGGGTGACTTCCAGCAGGCAGCGTGGCTGAACGAGGGTACGGTTAAATTAGCCAAGCACCCTGTGCAAGCATTAAGTCATGTTTTAAATAACCTCGATGTCTGTGAGTTCTCAGCCTGATGGGGAGGGAAAAGGCAAGAGGACCTCCTGGCCCACCAAAGTCACCACCAGGACACGGCAGAGCCCAGCGAAGCGAAATGTTCCCTGGACCGGCCGTGCCCTCCCCAGGCAGCTCCCCGCTGGAAAAGCTCTGCCTTGCCTCCTGCCACCCTGCCCGCTGCAGCAGCCCCTTAATTTGCTCATTAGCAAACCCGGGAACAAGAGGAAAGAACTGAATAGCATCCCTTCCCTGGGACACCCTCCGCGTCCTCCTCCTCCTCCTCCTCCCCCTCCGCCTTTCATAGCCCCACACAAAAGCTTTTCAGAGCCGCTCGGGTCGAGACGGGGCTGCAGGCAGGAGCCCAAGTGGGAGTTTGGGGCTGGGGCCAGCAGGAACGAGGACTGGCGGGCCTGAGAACGCCG
The DNA here is from genome assembly GCA_013401315.1 of Balaeniceps rex. Lineage (NCBI taxonomy): Eukaryota > Metazoa > Chordata > Aves > Pelecaniformes > Balaenicipitidae > Balaeniceps > Balaeniceps rex. The sequence continues at coordinate 9,125 of VYZW01000689.1, forward strand.
GGCTCCGGAGGGGCACTAACAAACCCTGCAGGAAGAACGCTCGACCACCCAGCGCTGCCACCCGAGCTGGGACAGAACTGCTGTCCGTAATGTCCCCGTGACATTGCCTGGGGACAGCATCGGGGCAGAGGCGTGAAACACCGGCTGGGGACATGCGGCTGCCACCCCCCCTCACCAGCTGCACCCACCCGGGCTCTGCTGGAGCATCACCCCAGCATCACCCCCTGCGTTAGCACCGCGGGATGCTCGCCTGCCTCCCGATCCCTCTGCCGGGATCCCACCAGCCAGCAAGGGCTCCAGCACCTTGCAAATGCCAACAGACCAGGGGACGGACAGACGGACAGCATGGCCATGACCACATGGGCATCGCAACCCATGCAGCCCTGCACCAGCTCCAACATCCAGAAAGTCTCCACCATCACAGACCGCTCCGCGCGCAACAAGTCGTGCTGGCTGGAAGCAGACTCCCATGCAGGTGAGCCTGAAAATAAATCATCTGCATCCACGAATGACCTGCAACGATGTCGCGACCGTCCGGCTCGGGCCGATGGAGCCTGGGGGAAACCACCCGAAAGCAACGGCTGCGGAGGATTTCCCATCGCCGGTGCCAACCCAACCTCCCGTGCCATCCCGGCACCCTCCGCACCGACCCTCCGGTGCGTGAAGCTCCTGCCCGGTGGCTTTCCAAGCAACGTTCCCCCAGCTCGGGAGTCGGCACGGCTGAACGGAAAATTATATTTGTAACCAGCCAAGGGAGAGCGACCAGAGAGAAAAGGAGCGCTGTCTTGGAAGGGCTGGTTTACATTTCTAAAGAAAATGCCAGCGCTTCGGAGATCCGCAGGGTTCCGGCTACAAACGGAGCTGAAAGGCTTTGAAAACGAACTCGGGGATTTAGGATGTTGGCATTTTACAGAGCCCGGCCTGGGGCCTGGTTTGCAGATACAGAGCAGCGGCTCTCCAGCACGCTCCTGCAAGCTGGAAATTTGGGGGTAAAAGCAGTTATTTCCCCATCCCACGAGAAAAGCAAGCTTGCGACTGGTAAACCTTGGCTCTGCCGCGCTGCTTTCTAGGCGATGCCCCCGAAGCGCCCTGCGTAACCCCAGCAGGAGGTGCAGAAAAGAGCAACCCGGGAAACGGGGAGCACCCGGGCGATGTCGCCCAAGGCAGCCCGCAGGGCTGCAGGGCTCCATCGCGGCGGCTGGGGGGGCGCAGGGGGCTGGAGGCACGGGGGGATGCTGCCTGGGGGTCCCAGAGCAGCGCAGGTGGGGGGCACCCAGCCCCAAGCCCGCACATCAAGCTGCGGGAAGGGCTGGGGTTTCTCCTTTGGGGGAAATCCTTTGATTAAGGCGCCTTATAAAAACCGGAGATAACTTTGGAAGTTTCCTACAGCGGCGGAGGCCACGCGCTCCTCAGAGCTTCCCGAGGATGCTGCCATGGTGGGCAGGCCAGGCAGCCCTCCCGCCCCTCCGGCACCTCCGATCACCCTTGACGGCAAGCGGTACGGGATCAGGATCAGGATTTCCTCCGTGCTGGCCCCCGCCTCCCTCGCGCAGGGCTGCGAGCAAGCAGGCACCAATAACAGAGATATACGCTTCTGCAACAGGACGGGTCTTGGCTCTCCCCACCTCTTGGAAGGATTTTTATCCATTCCTTTGCGGCTTGACAGCTCCAAAAGTTCACTGCTAAAGGCACCCCATCCATTAGCGTTCGCCCCCAGGGACCAGACCCAAAAGGAGAGCATCCATCTACATCACCACTCTACCTCCTCCGCGATGCCCGAAGTAGGGAACGCCAGGAGGGGAGGGATGGGGTGCGGGCCAACCGCCTTACCTTGGGGAGGAGAGCCGGGGGTGCCGCCGCCAGCAGCTCCGGCGGGGTCATGCTCTTGCCGGCCAGGACCACGGCACCGCATTCGGCACAGGCGCCGATGGTCAGCTGCTTCCCATCATCCACCAGCAAGCTGTTGGCCACGCGGAGGGTGTAGAGGAAGACGGGGAGCCTGGCCACCTGAACCGCTTTTAATCCAAGGCATCGCTTCTTCTCCTGCCGGCAGAAGAAGCAGACGAAGGTCTCCACTTTGTATTGCCGGGACCAGGCGCTGCTGGGGTGGTGGGAGTTCCTGCCCTCGTGCTGCAACCACTGCCCCAGCAGGTCATGGTAGCAGAGGACGCAGGTGGCCACCAGCCCGGTCGAGTCGGCCGGTCTGGCCCGCGGGGCGGGCGGGTAGACCGTCAGGAAGGGGAAAAAGGGCTCCTTCTCCCCGAATCGTCCCGGCGGGTTGACGTTGAGCTGGAACTCTTTGCCAGCTCCCAGCTCGGCCCCGCAGATGTAGCAGACGGAGGTGGGACCGGGCTTGACGGCGGGGTGGCCGGCCAGGCCGCTGGGGTCACCGGCAGAGAAGACCTGGTGGTACCTCCCCAGGAAGCTCTGCACCGAGGTGATGAGCTCCTCGTTGTGGCAGGCCCTGTACATGGCCCACAGGTCCTGCAAGACCCCGAAGCACTTGCGGCAGCTGCTCACCTCCCAGTGCTTGTTCAGCCCCTTGGCGCTGGGCGGGCAAGGCAGGAGGCTGAGGAAGGGGAAATGCATGGTGCTCTTCGCGTTGCCGTTGGTGATCTTGGCCGCCACCGGCCTCGCCTCCTTGCCGCACTCCTCCCCGCAGAGGTAGCAAGCCTCGGGTGCCGGCGGGGCGCCCGCCCCATCCTCCTTCAGCCCTCGCCGGCCCTTGGCGGGCACGGCACCGGCGTTGAGGGGCACCATGTAGAGCCGCTGCAGCACGGGCACGTTGGCCAGCTCGAAGCTTTGCCACTGCTGCATGAGGGAGGCGAAGCAGCAGGGACACACTAGGGTGCTGCCGGTGGGCGAGAGGGGCTGGGCGCCCGGCGGGGGGCTGTGCAGCCAGAGGAAGGGGAAGAAGGGTGCCGGCGAGGTCTTCTCCTGCTTCTGCACGTGGACGCGGTGCTGGGTGGTGGGTGACAAGGGGCTGCCGCAGATGTAGCAGGCGGTGCCCGCTGCCCAAGCGGGCCGCTCGCTGCCTTCCTCCTCCTCCTCCTCCTCCTCCTCCTCCTCCTCCTCC
>VYZW01000694.1:14261-37766 GCA_013401315.1 Balaeniceps rex
TAACAAAAAAACAAGACAGCATGAGCTGCAGAGCTTCATACCAATTACTGCAGAGAAAGATTCATGACTGGCTCACATTTGCTGTTTTCTTCAAAGACTGGATTTCTCCCCAGAATAACCTTCTTTAGCTGGTATCAGAGTTGGATCGTAAAAGCCATGAGGTTTCTAGAACTGAATCTGTGCTTCATACTCTCAAGAGGAGGAAAAGCTCTTCCTTTTTCTGTTCTCTTTTTTTGCCTGTGATGATGCAGCTTTTCCACCAGGCTTTCCATGTTTGGAGCCCTTGTTTTTCATCTCCTCACTTGCTTTCAGAGAAGGCTTACTTTTCACTTAAGGGTGATATTCAGGATGGTATTTGTGTCACATCTGCCGTTCCTCTGTTTTTTGATCCCATTTTGGATATGATCTTGAGAGCAGCTGTAACAGCAACAGACACATCATATGCCAAACACCAAGAAAGAAGGGAGAGGTGAGAACATTCCAGCTGCAGAGGCAGCAAAGTATAACTTTTCCACTTTTAACCAGCTGGGCACAAATATACTCGCTGTTAGAGCATACATCTTACAGGTCCCTGTTTCCAGATACTTTGCATCAGCTGCCGTGCAAGAAGGCAAACTCTTTTTGGTATCGCTCACTGAAGAACTCCCAGATACTTGTGCTAGCTTTGAAGCCATATCTTCTTGCAGTATGACAGGGAATTTGCTTAAAGGGTTTGAATTAAATCTTGAATATTTATTGCATTCTTTACTACATCCCACGTCTTGCTCAAATGAAAAAGAAGTTGTGTCAGAGGGGAATAGAAATTCAACTTAATTTCTCTTTATAACTTCTCCTCATTTTAGAGGTCCGGTTGTTGGACAGTAGATGTCAGTTCCCCTTTCTTACTGAAAGACACTGAACATATACCTCCATTACCAAGGGAGGAGGGTTTGTTCCAGTAATTTTGTGTGAATCAAAGAGCCCAAATATGAAATAGGAATACTTTTAAGCAAAGAACTGAATGATATGTTTTAAAGGCAAAATACTATTGTTACTCAGATTGGAGAAGAGCTTTCTGAAGGGGCAGAGAGTCATCTGGACAATTTCATATAATTAAAAGTCAATAAAATATTAAGTATTCAAAAGATATAAAATCATTTAGGTGTATAGAGTTTAAACTGGTCTGTTATCTTCTAGATAATATGAAAATAGATTAAGAAGCTTTAAAAATAAAACCAGTATCTGATAGAAGGTTTTATTTATAAAAAATACTGTAAAATATATACTTCTCAGATTCTCTTGCAGTCAAAATGTGTTTTAGAAGTAAACTGTTCAGGGAAAAAAATCCCTTCTGATAATTTTTTTTGCATCTGAAAAACCTAAAACTAGTAAAACATTTGTATGCAAAAAAGTGATTTGGAATACAAAGCAGTATAAATAATATTAAGATATTGCTGGGTAAAGGGCATTGAGGGATATGGAATTCTGAAAGGTGAACTTAAGCTAGTGAAAAGAATAAAGAAATGTTGGACAGTCTGCAAAATCATTTCCTTTTACAGAAAATAATATCACAACTGTGATTCTTCCATTGATTAATCCAAAATCAAAACTCAAATGGAAATTGAATCCAAAAGCCTGATAAAGGTCTAGGAGGGCTTTAGACATGGCTTCCTACAAAGTAAAAAGTCCTAGACAAGAAACTGTGAGCTGTATTCATCATTAGCCATTGGAGGAATGTGCAAAGTTTTATCACCAAAAAGCACCTTGTTAGATCTGTCTTTGAAATTGTCAAAGGAAGGTTTCTCTACTACCAGAACATGACTCATAACATCGCTGCTAACTTGAATGGAACCGGAGCTGTTGCGTATTCAACACTGCCACTGTGAACTATTATTCTTAGCTAGACAATTTTATCTAACCTCTACTACAAAAAAAATTGTATTTATTTAATCTAAGCTATTAGTTTACTATTTTTGATACTTTTAGGTAACTTTAGATGCAGTTTTTCTAAGTACAACAACGCAATTTAGAATGAAGTGCTTAAAAGTGCACTATATATTTGTATTATCCCAGCAAATTTCATTTTTCTTGCTTTGAAATAACCAAAGATGATACAATTTGGGAAAATGTATCATGCTTATCCAGCTCAAATGTTACTTCTAGAAGTAATCAAAGTTTTCATGCAGTAAAAGGCTAGCTGAAATAAATATACTGAGAGGAACTGCAGTTTAGAAATTCTTCAGACAATCTGATATGTTTGCTCCCAGATGAAACTGATTCTTCTTCATGAACAAAGTAAAAAATGCTAAATAAATGTGTCCTATTTTACAAAGCAGACATTATGTCCAGACTACAGAGATTTCTTTTAATTTGCCAAAATTACCATAACTAAAAAATATTAAGAAGCCTATTCCCTGCCCATTGCCCCTTGTGAAGCAGAGTCTCTCTCAAGATGTACTATCATATAGTGTTTCTTTTCCAGAAGACTTTAGACTATATACTTATCTGAGACTTACCTTCAAACAGCTTTCTTAACTTTAACATCAGAAAATATCTCCAAAGCTACCTGCAGTACTCCTTCCACATTACTGGGATCTACCAAAGAGTGCTGGTGTTAATGTAGTAGCACTAACTCATCATTTAGATCTTTTCTCAAATTCTTCACACTCTTGTGAGGAATCAACGGTTAGCAAAAATCAAAAACTGTGGATAAAGTTTCTTGTAACTAGCAGTTTTGAGGTGATTGCCTGTGCAAATCCACCCACGCTGACTTTTACCACCCCTTTTGTATATTATGTGTAGTGTTGTATGTCCCCCTTCTCTTACTGGCCAAGACAGGAAGGACATGCAAGCAGTCCATATGTGTAACAACTGTAAAAAAGTTCCAGCAGAGATATGGACCATTTGGACACAGTACAAGGTGGTTAGCCCACACAAGCAGTTGCCTTCAGACACTTCAGATATAGATCAACAGGCTGCTTTTGTAATTGTGCGTCAACAGTATTTAGTATCATGTTGTATTTATCTTTTACTCTATTCATACCCACTTGCTCCATTTCTTTCTTATGAAACACCTTGTGTCCTCTCACCCTCTAAAGGTTGCAATCCTACTGCCCCTAATTCCTCTCCAGCTCCCAGCTGTCTCCCACCTATGGCTATCAGTGTTTTTACACTGCAGGCTAACGAATAGCCCTGCAGGTGACTGGCTTCAAAGCTGATAGCATATGCCAAAAGGGTAGATATGCTTCTCAGTCAAGCCGAGGAAGCAGTTGGCAAGGTCTGAGCTTTCCAAATAGCTTTGATCCACCCTTGCAGCTTCAACCGTGGGTAAAGGTTGACTAATGTAAACCTGGGATAGCTGGGAGATAAGCGGTCTTTCCTAAGGCTGTTAGAAGAGGACAGTATTCTTATGAGGAAAGGAAGATTGTACAAAAGGGAGAGAAAGACTAGACAAGGGAAACATATAGATAAGGTAGAGAGCCTGTATGACAGAAAACAATCAAAAGCAAAAGTAAAAACTTGAAAAGAGCAATGAAGAAGAAGAAGAGAATCTGCAAAAGAAAGCATTCATAAACAATGATTTTGTGATTACCAATACTGGCAGATCTGAAAGCAATTTATTTGACATACCTAGCTGAGCAAGTACTGTGGGCAAATTCTTTGTAATTATATGCTTGAATTTGACATCAAATTTGACTTGATCTTTTTAAATAGTGCTGGGTAAATTTGGGGAATGAATTATTTACTCATCAGTTCAGCTTCCATCAGAACTGACAGTACTGTAGAGTTCAGTAAATAATCACGTGAATCTTTATCACAAGGACTCTCTTGCTACTAATAGCATACAGGCCACGTGTGTACCTGGAAGACAACTTCTCTAGTACACGTAGTCCAAAGAGGCAGTTGTATTTAAACATGGGTAGAATGGTCAGCAAAGCTTAGTCTATAGCGTACAGCAGTTTTGCAGGGCTTTATCCAGCAGTTCTCAAGGAGAATCGGTCAATCCGGCTGCTCGCTCTTAGATACTTTGCCAGTCTGTCGTGGTTTAGCCCCACTCGGCAGCTAAGCACCACNCGACACCCAGCCAGTCCCCGAGCAGCGATCGCTGCCCCCCGGCTAACTCCCCTCGGTTTATATACTGAGCATGACGTCATATGGTATGGAATAGCCCTTTGGTCGATTTGGATCAACTATCTTGGGCTGTGCCCCCTCCCAACTTCTTGTGCACCTGGCAGAGCATGGGAAGCTGAAAAAGAAAGTCCTTGACTAGTCTAAGCATTACTTAGCAACAACTAAAACATCAGTGTGTTATCAGCATTCTTCTCATGCTAAATCCAAAACACAGCACTATGCCAGCTACTAGGAAGAAAAGTAACTCTAACTCAGCTGAAACCAGGACACAGTCTAATGGCAGTTCTGAAAGGAAAACAGCAGAGATGTTCTTTTAATGAGACTTGTGGTAGTGGGGGTAGAGAAGTGTTAATAAGAAGAGGGAAAATTGGACAGATCTGTTTCCAGATCTCAGGAGTGTAACACTGAACCTGTGTTTTGAGCACTATCGCTTTTTAACAAATTGCAAATAACAAGGTGACAATTTGCAAATGCCATCTCGCACAGACACTGTCTTTGTTTTTAGTCTGGATGTTGTCCAAGTTTGAAAGAGAAGAAGACAAGGTATTTCAGAAGAACACCATCCTGCCTTGTGCATTTAGTGTTCTGTAAGGGTTTTTTTCCTAATTATCTCTATTCCTTGTATGCTTTTGCATTTCAAGTCCCTTTGGCTAGTGAGTCTGCAAATAAACAAAGACTTCTATCTGAAGCCAGAGGTTCCTGAATGCCTTGCTGAAGTGTTTGTATCCCAGCTGTCACACTGTGCAGTTGCCAAAATCTGTTGTGACAAATCACAGCTCTGAAGGTAGATTACCAGACATTTATCATCTTTCTTTGACAAAGAAAACACAAATGCACCTTAGCTTATTGTTTATTTCACTGAATCCTACTCTCCTAGGGTGCATCACTTAACTCTCCTTTTGGTTTCCCCCTTCCCATAATTTCACAGAACAAACATGAACAGAGAGTATACAGAAATAACATTATAAAGGCATAGCTTTCAGTTTGGATGGTTTTCTGGGGTCAGAAATTGAGCCTTCTTTTGCTGAAAAGTGGAATTAGATCAGTTGCTTATTCCTGTATTGTCATTTCCCCCTGAAGAACTGTTGTTCTTTTTGAATCTAAAATTAAAAAAAAAAATGCATCACAATGTTGGATAAGAAGCCGCCCTTCTTTGTGAATAAATAGAAGAAACAGTACAACTTTCTTTTTGAAATAACAGAACCGAGCAAATGTGACTTACCACCCAAAACACATGCCATATGCACGCTGAGTGGAAGCTAACTATGTAGGAGATGGCTTTCACTACAGACTAAATGCAGCTGCAGGGCATAGGTGCCAGTGGAGGATGCTGTGTCAATGAGTCTGTATATGAGCAAAAGCGGACAGAAAGAAGTAGCCAAAACCTAAAAATGTGTCTGGAAAGATATTAAGAACATAATCCTGAAAAAAAATAGAGTAAGAAGTAAGAGTAAAATAAGAATTTTGGGGCATCAAATAACATGTTCAGTCATTAATTTTTTCTCCATACAGAAGTAACCCATAAGGCTCCAAAACTGGGTCACCTTTTGCATTGAAGAGGGTAACAATATGCTGATTAGTTGGTATTTCCTTCCAATTGAATTACATGTTTCTGTGAAAATACCAAAAAATTATGCATTCTGCTCTTGCTCTGCCTTCTTCTGATGGGGTTTATTACAGAAGATGAAAAATAACTGGAAAAGGTCATGACTGACATTTGTCATTCTTTGACTGACATTTATGCCATTCTCTCCACATATGGAGCAATACGTACAGTAGAAAAAGGCCCCTGCTGTTATTAAGTGTTGTTCTTGCAGATATTCCTACATATTTGTTAAAAAAGACAAGGCTGAAGGAATGCATCCTGTTGTTTTAGGTGCAGCGACTGATCCTTGTAGAGTGAGAGAGTTTATTTTATGGTCTTGAGCCAAGCTCAACAAAGTTTTGCCTCTTGACTGTGCCTCATTGCAGAATCTGTTATTCTGGAGACAGTTATAACTCATGATCATCAACCTAGAGGTTTAGACCAGTGTTGTTTTAATCTTTTAAAAAATGTTCAGACTTCAAACAATTTTCCAGTGGAGGTATAAAAATCCTATATACTTAATTTGTACATGCTCACAATATATTTGCACCTCGTAGATACTTTTTGTGACCTTTTAGGAAGTAGTGCAAGGACTTGCCTCCATGATCTGTGGGTAACAAGATAACAAACACTGGTTTGGCTATGATGGCTGACAGAATAACATACATGAATAACAGATAAGATGTAAAAAACAGTTTGCTTGAATCATTTGTATTTAAGAAAGTTAAAATCCTTCCCATCTTTTAGAATAAACATTCTTCTCAAGTCAGCACAGTTTTCACAGGCTTTTCATCTGCACGTGCAGACATGTGAAGGGAAGAATGTAGTTTCATGAATCAAATTCTTTTCTACAAATGAGGATGAGCCATGTAATTTATAAACACAATAAGAGCAAACAGCCCACTGTATCAAGCCAATTAATACTGTATCCTTGGGAAGATAGTATTTGCATTTCCCATAAAACAAAAGATGAAGTCTTCCTACTTTAAAATCAGTGGCAGCTCTGCCTTTGATTTTATTTGGAATTCTCTGCTGTGCCTGCCACCATCCGGCCCGCACAACGTCGGTGGGATACCAAAGAGGCAGTCTGCTTTCAAACTTGTGATACAAAAATGTCGAGGATCAAATTCTGTTCCTTCCATGTAAATATGGAAGGGCTCAACTGAAGCCACTGAATTATTAAGGGCTTATATGAGTGTGAGTGAAGGTGGGATCTAGCCTAGGATTTTTTTTACTATAGAAAGTGCGTTCTTCCTTTCAGCTGTTGGGTGATATGGTGGAGTTTTTTTAATACAAACATTTAATGAAGTAATTCATAATGTGCAATAGTTACCGAAGTATGTGAAAGATCCTCACAAGAGAGTGGTGGAACAAGTCAGAGGTGGTCTGATCTTCTCTTGCCCAAGTCTTCGAGAGGTAGTTTATGCTTCTGCTAGCAATGTTCAGTATACCAGATACCACATTGGTTCTATAGTAGTAAATGGCTGTGGCACCAGTCACACATTAAAATTTCTGCAAGAGTCAGACAAAAATTTCTTTGCTCCTTAAAAACATTCTCTAGGTCCACACAGTTTTTAAGGAGTTTCCTCGTTGTTTGGTGTGGTAACAGCTGTAGTTCTTCCTGCTCTCCCTTCCTGCTGTCACTTGCTCTGCATTTGGGAGCAAGTTTTAGGGAGTAGAGGCATGGCTACTGCCACCTTGAGATTGTCCAGCATAAGAGCAAAAGAACAGTCTTCTGCAGCAGGATGCTTCCTTTCCATCTCCTTCCTCTCTCCTCCAATTCAGGTGCTGTTCAGCCTCCCTAAGATTTTCATAGTAGTTTTTTAGTCATTGTAATAGCTTTGCATTAGTGACATAGGAAGAGCTTTTTAGGTACCAGTATCCTAAAAGCTTCTAGTGGTATCACTCTGGACTTACATGAGGCCAGAAGGAAGAATTTAACCAGCTGAGAAGTTTTCCATTCACACGTTTAAGGTGCAAAGAAGTGCACAACACACTTTACCATGCAGTTGCTATGAAACACAGGTCTACAACTCTGAATAGCAGCTGTTGTCTGTATGATGAAAATACATCCTTTATTTCTCCTTTAGACAGTAGACAAGTTGTTTTCACTGTTTAATCAATATGAACATAGTATTTGGACTTCTAAGCTTTTCTTAGCCTGTTGGTGTACTCACTGGAAATGTCAATTTAATCCCATCAGATGAAACAGAAAAAATGGTTTTTTTAAAAAGCTGATTTTTTTTTCTGTTTATTTGCATATCTTGAATAAACATTTTGGTCTGCTGGCTCCAAAATTTCTCTTAAATGTCAAAAAGGTCTATTTGTTAGAAAAGTTGCCCTGTTAAATTGGCCAGTACAGACAATGCTTCTTCTGTAGCCTTGGAGGACCTTTAGAATATAGCATATGAGTCAAACCACCTGGATCAGTTTTAAACGCCAAAGCAGCATCAACCTCCCATCCTTCATGGTACAGCTGGTTCATGCAGACAGGTGGGAGATGCCTTTTTTGCTGCCTTTGGTCAGGATCTCTGTACATTTTATGACATTGAGATAGGGCGTGTTCTTTCCACTTGAAGCATCCACTCATTTCCTAAACCATCACCCCACAACCATTTGTATGACCTATGGATGCATGACTTACTCCACCCATTGGAAACTCTCCACAAGACCTACGTCATCAGAATTCCAGCCTAGGAGATTTAAGGGAGATTTCAAGAAGATTATATGTTGAGTCTTGAATTTCATAAGCATAAGGACTGTATTTGCCTGAAACAAACCCTTTATAGAGAATGTTTTCAGGCACTTTGCAATAAGAAAACTATTAAAGTGTTAAATGTGATTTATTATTAATTGTGCTATATAGCACAGATGGTTTCAGGCTATTTTTACTACCATAGTAACTGCATTATAAAATAAAGAGAAGATTCTGTACTTCATGAAAAGACATATGAAATGAAGAAAATTGTAAATTTAGAAGAACAGATTGGATAATAGAACAGGAAAATTACCAAATATATATTTACTTACCACTCTCTATACTTTTCTTAATGAGCAGAAGCAATCTGAGAAAAAAGCATTTACCAAAAATTATACTCTTTAGGTAGGGTGTTATTGCATGAATGATACTGTCCTACATGCTATGAGCAATCTATTAATTTAGGTCTTCCTGAAAGTGGGTACCTATAACTCCTCATCAGCACTTTCCAGCTTAGGCAGGAAAGAGGAAGACCTTGTTTCTGATTCTGCTGGTGAATTTTCAACATTAGAAAAAGAACTCTAATTAGATCCATGAGTACTGTATTTGGGCAATATCGTGGGAGTGCAATTCAAAGCTGTGCCTGAGCACCGGAGGGTGAGAAATCATAGCTGTAATCCGCTTATACTTTGGTAACTGGAGAGCCCCGAGTCCATAGCACCACTGAGGCATCAGGGCTTCCCCATCACAGCAAACTGAGCTGTGATTGCCAAGCTTGGCCATGCCCCTTCCACTGTTCCTCACCCTGGGCTTCCAGGAGAACCTCTGAAGATGATGTCCTCCGTTGCCTGTGACAGGGCAGTTCACTAGTGAAGGCTTTTAATGTTTTCACACATGAGAAGAAATACAGTCCTTGTTAGCTGTATATCTAACAAGAATTCATGGAGGTATAAACCTTTGCAGAACAGGCAAAGAGTATAAGAGCAAGCAGGCTCAACTATGGGAAACATTCATTGTAAAGCTAAGAGTTGGCCAGCAGTACTTCATGAAGAGCTGTCTAGAAGGAATTGACAAAACAGCAGACCCCTAAACAAGTACACCAGCTCAATCCAGTCTTTCATCACAGTGCCTGAAGATGTCTTAAAATGAACTGTATTGCTATGGCACTGAATTTTCTTAGAAGTGAAATACCATTTCAGTATTAATTTTTTCCTTTTAAATATTTGTTTTAATCTGTTTGAAGCTCCCTTCTTTTTGCTCACAGTTTGGCAACTCCCAGATCATAGCATAAATAGGCGTTTATCTTTAAAATTTAGTTAAAAATTCAAACCTTGCAAGATACTGCTTTAAAGTATGTAATCTGGTATGTGAGAATATCTCCTCAAGCTTGACAGGTATTTTCTTCCGCAGGAAAAATAAAATCCACAAGGACTTGTCCTCTTGTGGAACATTTGACAGCTTGCATTGGTAGTGAAGAGGTAAAGACTGTAAAACATGATCTGGAAGCTGGTACTGAAAATGATACGTAATTTGAATTACTCTAATTTTTGTAAAACCAAGTTGAACTCTTCTTTTTGTCCAACTAACCTTCAGACAGTATTTATTTTTTCCATGTGAAAACCTGAATATTATATGAATGCATAGGCTTTTCATAAAAAACTTAAGTAAAAAACCAGCATGGGCTTAGCAAATCATGTAGTGCAACTGAATACAACATCTTTTTAAATATGCATGAAATAAAACATATTAGAAACATAGTTGGCATTTAGTCACTTCTTGATTACCTAAAGCATTGGAGGTAAGACTTAGAGAAATATCTATTATTCTTTGGGAAAATGACTAATATTTTCAGTTAAAAGCAATGTATTTTGACACTTGTCAGTAGACTGCCATGATTTCAGGACTTTTGTATTGGTGAAAGTCAACGCTTTGTGCTGGTTTTCTGTTCCAGCGGCTGGCACATTGACAATCCCCTTGAATCACTGAATGCAACGAATAGTACACAGAGTTTTCAAGGAAATATTTGACAAAAATTATGTCCAAGCTGCTGAAAGTTTTCTGAAGAGTTCCCCAATACATGGTGCAATTTGAGAAAAAACACTCTTGCCAGAAAAGCTGCTTGTGGTTTGGGTTTTCAATGACTGCAGCTATGGGCTTGTTCAAACTTCAACTAGCTGTTACTCTTTCACTTAATCCATCATCTGTATCTCCTTTTAGGATCGGTGGAGCTGTGCCAACAGTCTTCTCCTATTTTTCGGAAGTGCTTGCTCGGGAGAAACGAGGCGAACACCTGAGTTGGCTCTGTATGTTTTGGATGATTGGCGGTATCTATGCTTCTGCAATGGCTTGGGCAATAATTCCTCATTACGGTAAGAAAAATATCTCCTTGTGATTTGTAGCTCTTCTAGTATGAAAGTAAAGCTCTTGAAGTATAGTTTAAAGAGGGGACTTCATGTCTGTTATCAAAATACTGACCCTGCTGTAAAGAAAAAAACTAATTCCTTTTGGTGCAAATAATGAGAATAGGTTGTACCCTAAATAACAAGCAATATATTAAAAGGCACAAAAACTAGCCAGTACCCATGTTTAGTCAGATTCTTTAAATTACTGAAAACCTGGACACATGAAAATATAATTGGTGTTATTGTTGAATCTGGAGAAAATAAGTGATGTGGAGACTTGCATCAGAGAAAATAAATTTTAAATTGCTGGATGTCAAACTTGTGCTCGCTTTTTTTGTTTGTTTGATACAGAGATAAAATGTCAGTTATACACTCTTGAGAAAGAAAAGTAAGGACTATCTTAATGTTTGCAGCACTGGTTCTGAATATAAAGCTGTGCTGAAAGTTTCATTCGTAGTAGATCTTTTTAGTGGTGTAGAAATAGAGAAACTGGACAGAGTGCACTTAAATGCTGTAGGCGTGAATGAGGGCAAAAAGACAGAAAGCTTGCAATGGCTGAAGTTATACACCCATGCAATATAAGCCACTTTGTGAAAGAGCTCCTTACTGTGCTGACATGGTTAAGCATTATGTGGAGGTACAGATTCAATTCTTAGCCTCTTGGGCTTGACTTCAGAAGAGTTAAGTGCTCACAGGTCTCCAGAGTTGCTGAGGCTGCTCAGGGGTTTTTAAAAATCAGCCTCTGCAAGCACTTCTCCCTGGCACTCAAGACAAGTAAAGCAGCGTTGTGAGTTAGCTGGCATCCAAAACAGCTTTCTTTAGCCAAGCCATGAGGCTTATCGCAATTGGATTGTGAAAAAGAGGACAACTTCATAAGGTTTGCCCAAAGTGATTAGAACAGTTCGCAAGTGGTAATGTCCAGAAATAAATTATAATCATGCAGACTAATCAAATATCTAGACTGTCGCATTAAAATTAATTTTGGAGTGCAGTACATGCAGCCTGAATCTACGTCTTCAACCTTGCCTTTTGGCTTTGAATTGCTGGAATCTAAGAGAGCAATTTTTTCTGACAAGGCACAGTGTGAATAATTTTTTTTTTCTAATTAGTAAATTGCTCCGGATGCCAAGTACTTTTTGCTTTCTTATGGATTTTTATTTTCTTTACCTTTCAGTGGAAAATGCAAACATTATGACAGACTGATTTACATAAGATGTCTAATTTCATTGTAGATTTTATAAATAACTCAATAACCTTCACTGAGGTGCTTTTAAAATGCCACTTAGCAGTATATCTCAATGAATAATAATACACTTCCTTATACCAAAGCAGTGGCACTGGAGGGAATAATTTTCTTCTTTCTTTAGCAGTGGAAGAATATCAGCCACAAAAAGCCATGCCACACAGATTTCTTTTTGTCTTTCTGCAAAAATATTATGAAGTCACTTAAGACAAAAGAATGTAAAAACCAATTTTAAAAGACAGTATTTTTCAGATATAAATCACTCTCCTTGCAGTATATTAAGGAAAGTTGTAATAGCCAAAAGGAGAGCTAAAAAGCAAGCTATGAACAACAGAAACAATCCTTTCCCATGGGAAAAGAAGTGGTTTTACACATCATGTTGGTAAAATTAAACAGAATGTATTTATAGGTTTTGAGGAAGTCTTAAAATTGTCTTCACTTTAAAGCAGACTTTTTCATTATGTGTGAAGTTTAAAACCTGTGTCTTAGTTCCTAGTACAAACGTGGAATCACCCCAGCTCAGGACCAGAGGCAAATTGCTTCGTTGTCACGATGCTGTGCTGAGCTCCCAGCCATTGCCAAGGGCTCCCAGGACAAACCCTGCTTTGGCCCTAGGGAGAACATGGTCAGACATTGCTCCAGGCCAGGCGAATACCAGCGCAGATCTCTGCACCTTTTGTATCACGTGCATTCGTGAGGAGGCTCTTGTAGTGGTATTTTCTCTTTATAATTTCTATGTGGTTTCCATGGAGTTATTTTGCCAGAATTAAGGAAAGATACAGATTTTTATCATCATTCAATTCTCCACTGACCAGGAAGCAAAACATAATTAGAAACAAAGCAGCCCACCCACTTCTAAGGCTCATTTATATAGCAGATAGGGATTTCTGGGCTCTGCTTTTCATATGAGGAGTAAACAGAGTTGATTTTTCCCAGTTGAACTCAGAAGTTACTCAACAGCAGTGAATGAAGTTGCATCTGTTGAAAATCAATAAACTGCCACTGAGCATAGTGGGATTATTCTTAAATGAATAGAAAAATACCAGACCAACAGAGTAGAATAATTTTGTAGATTTTTTTTCCTCCCTCTTTTGCAAATGTATTCCTTTCATTTGTACTGCTTCTTATATAAGCCACTTTAAAAAGTCTTAGATTCACAGCCAGTATACGTTATCTAGCCCAAGGCAGCCAGTGAAGCTATACAAGTTTAACAGTTGAACATTTAGCTCTATCTTTCTGTGAGGAAACAAAGATTACATTCTCTGTATGTAACAGTTTATCTCTGTTTCTGGTCAAGCAACACAGGAGTGTCTGAAACCTGAGTAATGCTCTGAAACACAAAATAAATGGAAGCTAACGGTTGTCTTGGCATCAGGGTGTTGTTAAGAGAGGAATCAGCATGATGTAGTGATGCGGTGACCACATACGGAAAGGTTAATATCATCTGGAAGACAAGCATCTCTGTCTCAGGGCTTCTTGGTGTCTATACTTGTTGGCTTTTGTTTAAAAATTGAAAATGCATGTAGACTTGTTCAGGGTCTCCAAAAGAGGAGTTCAGGTCATGGAGAAGCTATTAGGAGAAACATCTGCAGAGAAACGCTTCTAATTGCTTCCAGTTAACAAAGTCCCCGATTAGGCTGTTGCAAAGAAATTGCTTTATGCACTACTTAGGTCAGGCTGGATAAGAAGGATGATTACTGTTTTATAAATCAGTTTGCAAGTGCAACTTTAAATTAAGCATCATGTTTCAAGGTAGATTAGTTCAAAGACTGTCAAAAGCATTAAATGTGTATTACAATATTCTTTAAACGGTTCATTTTTCAAATAACAAAGAATCTTAAGAGTGAGAAATTACATTTCAGTTTAAAATCCAGAGAGTGATATATTACCATTTTGTTACACCAGGTTTATGGGTTAGTCTGAGGATAGGAATAAAAAAAATTGTGCAAGTTGTTCTAGCCATTTTACCCCTTTAAATAAAAAAAAAAAAAAAGAAAGTTGTAAAATTATCAGTTCTACAAAGAAAATGTTGCCTGCCATACACAGGTATTATTTTAAAAATCAGTCTCGTTTTTTATTGTGCTATATCTCCAAACTAAAAATCACAGGAAGCTGGGTAAGGATTTCAGTGTATTTAACCTGTCAGTTTTGGTATTCCAAGTAGTTTTATGTTTTGCATATATGATGTATACAAGCCTTTTCTGGCTTCATAAACTACAGAAAAACCTTTCGGAATTCAAAACATTCCCTAGAGTATTTTGCTTAGTGACAAACAAATATTGACCTCATTGACTGGTAAATCTTATTCCTGAACAAGAAGGGGAATGCATGGCTGAAAAGAAATTAGACTGCAAGGCAGAGACCTGGAGGTGATGGGGAGCATGACCAGGATGGTGCAGGTGTCCAGGCTGCTACAGCATAAGTTGCACTTGGAATCTGAAGCTTCGCCTACACTCTAGCCCCCCACTTCTGCTATTTACCAGGGGAGAGAGGAGACAACGGTGTCAAACAGCTTTAGTGAACAAATCTCCACAGTGTGATCAGAGGCAAGACATTATTTCCATATATATATCTCCATCAAATTCCAATTAAATTAGGCTAGATTATTCACTAAAAGACTACAAAATTAATAATACAGCATCAAGGAAATAGGAAACATACTACTTTCTAACACACCCAATGCAAAAACCAGATTTGTCTTTAATCTACACATTTTATTCAGACCAGTGTAATCACATTGCATAACAGATCTTCATCTAAACTGCTCTTTTTTCATCAGCAGAGTTTTTTTTCCACTTAATTCAGGACCAGCTACTTGTGTTCCTAAGAGAGGTATTTAGCACCATTCAGGGGACACAAATTTGGAGGAGAAAGAAGTGGAATAAGAAATCTAAGGAAAAAGCATTCCATTTCAGAACAGAAGATTTCTTGCCTAATGTGTCTCTCTAGGTGTAAGTAGGAAAGTATTAAATTGCTTGCTATTTAAGCAGATTTTTTCCATTGCATCTGTAAACAATTGGTATTTTGTCCTGTGACTGAAAGAGGACAAGTTACAAATTATATTTCTACTCCAGTCACTAGAATTTTACTAAACTAAAGAAAGCCATTTTTTAATGAATTTTTTTTAAGAGAGTAACTTTTATACAGTAGCACAGAACTTAAAAATGGAAACATCGAAGTGTCCAAACAATGGACTCGCACTTGACTTGCAAAACATTGTGTTTAAAAGATTAATGGTAACCCCTATTTTTAAAATGTTTAATTATGTCTCCTACTGGACATTTTGTGTTCTTTTCCTTGTTTGTAAAATACATTTGCTCCTACTTTTCTCTGAAGATCTTCACCTTTTATTTTTCTACGGCCAGTATCCTTAAATGAGTTTAAATGGCAGAAACTGGGATTTAGTTTAGATAGGAAAGAAGTTTTAAATACAGATGTAATAAAGTACGAGCATAAACTGCCAAATGCGGTTACAGAATCTCCATCACTGGAGGTTTTTAAGGGCACATCAAACCACAGCCTGTCCTCGATAGTTTAGGAGCACGCTCAATTCACCAAACCTACTAGTGGAGACTCATTGCCTGCTCTTAATTTTACTTTCCATAAGTAGATAAGGCTTTTTAGAGGCACAGGAGTCCATACCATGGCTTCTGTTTCTAACCGAGTGTAATTGTGACTAGAGTGGAGCAATCTGTTTTTCTTTGAGTAAGTGGCTTGCAAAGTGGCATTAAAAACATTTCTTAGTTTGTAGCAGAATATTGTTGAGGTGAATCAGATCAATTCACCTGAAGAAATTAACTTTACTGGCAATCAAAAAGATCTTTTTATTACCTTTTTGGTAGGTGGCATGAGAGGAGTTTCTGTACTATTTTCTATTGTCGTGTTTGCTTTGTTCTTGTATCATCCAGTTGGAGATAAAAAAGGTAAACGTATCTTCAAAACGGCAATAAAATCCCCTTCTGTATGAAACCATCGTGAACTATACTGTAGTAAAATAGGCAAGCAGAGGTAAGCAGAACTGCGTGCTGCAGCTATGCAGATGATGAGGTGGAAAGCTACTGGCTCACTGTGCAACTCAGAGCATGTACAGCACCAGGCAGTGTTAATGGAGCAGTTAATCTCTCAGCCTGCGGCAGACTGTCGTGGTTTAACCCCAGCCGGCAACTAAGCCCCACACAGCTGCTCACTCACTCCCCGCCATAGTGGGATGGGGGAGAGAATCTGAAGAGTAAAAGTGAGAAAACTCGTGGGTTGAGATAAAGACAGTTTAATAGGGAAAGCAAAAGCCGTGCACACAAGCAAAGCAAAAAACAAGGAATTCATTCACTCCTTCCCATCGGCAGGCAGGTGTTCAGCCATCTCCAGGAAAGCAGGGCTCGATCATGCGTAACGGTTACTTGGGAAGACAAACACCATCACGCCAAACGTTCCCCCCTTTCCTTCTTCTTCCCCCAGCTTTATATGTTGAACATGATGTCACATGGTATGGAACATCCCTTTGGTCAGTTGGGGTCAGCTGTCCCGGCTGTGTCCCCTCCCAACTTCTTGTGCACCCCCAGCCTGCTCACTGGCGGGGCGGTGTGAGAGGCAGAAAAGGCCTTGACTCTGTGTAAGCACTGCTCAGCGATAACAAAAACATCCCTGTATTAGCAACACTGTCTCCAGCACAAATCCAAAACATAGCCCCATACTAGCTACTATGAAGAAAATTAACTCTATCCCAGCCAAAACGAGCACACAGACTAAACTGAGAACACGATGGACTAAAACTGTTCAGTGGCAATGAAGTCAGAAAAACTTTAACTCCCTTATTCTGTCTTTTTTGGTTGGGGTAAAGGGTTTCTCAGCGGTACACGGTAGCAGCAGTCTTGGGATAAAAAATCCTATGCCAATGCTATGTATTATCAGTGGGGTTACAGGGCATGATGAGTACTTGATAAGCAATAAGAGCAGAAGGATCTTAGGAGCCATCCATCTTCCAGCACTTCTGATGAGCAGAACTGGATCCTTCTGAGTGGTGGGAGCTGCAAATGTGGACATACAGAGACTTCAGTTAGCCTGCTGGTCTCCTCCCATTATGAGGAGACAAGAGTTTATTGCATTAGCAAAGTGGAGTCAAAAGGTTGCATTCTTCTGTGGTGAAGATCGTTCCGAAATGAATGCCGTGAAACAATTGTTCCCCAGTACATAAATGGTACATGGTATATGTTTTACACAATATAAGGAAAAAGTGAAGCTTTATCTGTTTGTCAGCGTTTATTTTTGTAGAAATTAAAAGGTTAATGAATGCCTTTGTTACTAAGATGAAGGACTAGAAGCCAGATTTTCTGCTAGCAGGTTGTATAGGCTACATTTTTTTCAACAGTAACCCATGAACTTGGGTTTCTCAAGGTCTAGGTCAGGATTGTACCTGGATGAGTATAGAAAATTCTTGACTGCTTTGAAAAATAAGGATCTTAACCTCAGTATTACTTGCCTGTAGAAAAAAACACTATTAATTACGTTGTTGAAATTGCACAGATTAATGTATGTAAAGCATCTTTAGATTTGTCTGCTCAGATCTATAAGCTTCAAAGTGTCAAAGTTGATGGTGATGCTGTAAATAAGTGGCTGTTAATTTTACAGGTATCGCTGCATTTCAAATATTTCTTGTAGTGCTTCTAAATTGTAAAATGGATGTTAGAGGTGGGTCTGAGCATCAGAGGAACAGCTTGATTTCACTCATGGCTATTTCATCAGCTGCTCCCAGCATTTCCTCAGCAGCGAGGTGCCCAGCAGCTTATAAATGTATTATAAGTCATGGTTTCATCTTAGGGAAAGGATCACCAAGTTCCTTCTTCCACCCTTCCTTTGCTGTAGTCCCCAGAGGGGAATCTGACTATCTCTGATGCAGTGCACCCATCCAATCAAAAGACCAGGATGCGCTTACATGATTTATAATGAAAGGAGCCACGCTTGACTGACTTCATATTGCTGCATCACTGCAGTGACTGTGCCCAAAACAACCAGGGAAAGAAACTATACTCAGTAGTCATATCTACAGAGATGAATTACTGCAGTTCCTTGTACATCAACACCTGATTAATGTGAGTTGGAAATAGGAAAAACAGTTTGGTTTCCTTGTTCAAAGTTGGAACATGATGAGATAGGACGCTATCAAAGATTTAGACATGCAAGAAGTGCGCAAGTGATGTCGTCTTTAAGCTTGCAGAAGGCAAATAGGAGGAAAGCATGATTAGATGTAAAGGGAAAAGGAATAAAGTGCTTACTGATGATAAGACAAAAAGCAATGAGCTGAAATTTCTGTCAAGGGGAGATAGTTTAGATAATGAAAGAGACTTTCTAATGGTGTGTCAGTTAAGCATTGGAATAAAACTGCTATGGAAGTAGTGAAATTTCAGTCACTTTAAGTCTTTAAGAAAATACTAGATGAACATATTTTGAGAATATTGTAGGGGCCATCACTGATTCTGATTTGGAGCAAGTGGATGCACTGGATGCCCCCTCAAGGTCCCATCCACCCCTGTTTTCAGGAAACTATTAAACAGATACTGTTGCTCCAGAGGGTGCTGGGGTAGGCGAGAAAAGAGCAAATGAAGAAAACAAAGACAAAAGGAGAAGAGAACTTCAGAAATTAGAAGAAAAGAAAAAAAAAACAAAAACATTCTCAGCACATGTAGGAAAATGCCTGTCTATCAAACAATTCTAGCTGGTAGCTCCAAAAGGAATACAGAAGATTTCTCTGCTGAATAACCCTGCACTGGCAGAAAGTGAAAAAGTCTATCCTTCTCTAATCTTGAAAATTCTGGACTCTCAATTTAAAAAACATTATTTTTCTTATTTTTCTCAAACCTTTCCCTACTAGTCTGCCTTTTCATGGTGGTTCAGAACAAATCCAAGCCATGGCAGTGGCTGTTCTGGAAAAAGCTGAGCCCAAGGCTCCATTTTCTATTACGCAGTAGCTTCTGTTCTCTGCAGAAGATCTCTGAATTTTATTAGTCATCCAGAACAAAGAGATATGCCAAAGAAGTTGGCCTGGGGAAGAGCTGCATGTCTTTTCTCAGCTGTAAAAAGCCCATAAATGCACTAATAAATCTGCAGAGTTTTAAATCAGTTTGTTTTGTTTTTTTTTAACTTGGAGGAAACATTTGATCCAAATTTTAAAACCAAGAGCAGTTCTTGAATTTTGCCTTCTCCATACAATTGCCTTTCTGATACATCTGTCTTCAGAATCCATGAATCTATGGATATCTTAACCCATGAAAAATACTGTTTGAGATTTAAAAGAACAAGTTGGAGCTTTGTTAAGGTTGAATCTGCATTTTCTATGAGCCTGTGTCTTGCTGAACAACTGGAATAGATCAGACAGAAAGGCATCTACTATTTACTGCAACATCTGTCAATCTGTTTTGCATTCCACTAAGAGGCAAAATGATTCCCAATGTGCTGTGCTTCCCCCCATACTTAGTGCACTTCCATTAATCTGGTATTCTGCAGGCTGAAGCTATATCTATACTTTTTAAATCCGAGTTAATTAAAGTGGGTGCAAGGCAGTTTTAGTGTTAACTTGAATTATCAACTCCTACTCGTGATTTGCTCTTCATTTGAAATAATCCTATGAAATTAGATTATACTGAATGTGTATACTTTAAAAAAAACTTCATCTTTAGGAACGACAAGAATGACAGAACACAGCAGAATTTAGAACAGCTGCTTATGCAAATCCAGCTAGGAAAGCAAAACAAATCACTTTGTTTATCAGTTTGTGATTTTCTGTGCCCTAATGCAGAGTTTGATACGGTCATTTAAATGTTTATATTTGCAAGTGTTAGAAGCTTAAGTAGCTTTTAGCACATCTACTTAATGAGCACTAAAGATGCTCATTAGCGAACTTCAAATATAACCTTCTCCTGGGCTCTTTAGGTTGACTGTGGAAGAGAACATTTGTTTGTTGAGAGGTTCAGTAAAAAACTAGCAAGTTGTTTTGTGAGCAGAGAAGTTATGAGGCCCAGTTTCCTAGGGGTTTCTGTCAATGTCCCTGTGATCCTGGCTAACCCCTTTCTGTGTGGTCTTCCCCTGTATCCCTTACAAGGCACCAGAGCAGTACTTCAAGTTCCTCCTTGCTTTTTGCAGATCCCTTTCTGCTATAGTCTCTACAGTTTTGTCCCCAGCACTGTGCAATAAGGAGCACTCAGCTTCCCACACCCTCACCATGCTCCCAGCTGTGTTACAGCCCTGCTCCGGTCTAGGAGGAGGCAGCACGTTTTGGCTTGGGTCAGACCAGTGCCAGAGCTGATGGATGGCATGGCCACAGCCTGGTCCCAGCCCCCAGGCTGGCTGCAGCACCCCTGAGGGACCACTGACTTCTTTCTCCTGCCTTTTGTTCTGTCCTCTGATGGTGTCTCTCCCCTCTGCCTGAGCAGTGCATTTCACAACACTTTGGGGAATGTGATTGTCTTTGAGACTATTTCTCCCTGCCAGATTTGACTGAAGTAGGTCAATGGCTTTACACGATGCTCATGGAGGAGCTGACAGCCAGGTGAACAGACTGTTGCCATAAACATCACTGTCTAATGCCATAAACATAATTCTCCACAGAAACCATAGTAATAGTCAATCATTCTTAAGGCAATAAAACAACGGCAACTCCTCAGCCTTAGCTTTAATGAAAACTCAGTTTCACACAGTGAATTGGCCTTGAGTATAAATTAGCAAAAATTACATCCAAGTTAATGAAGCTGCCTTAGAAGTCTGGCCAGTGGCCATCAGAAGTGTCTGCAGGGTCAGGCATAACCCTTGCTTTTCACTCCAGAAACAAGCAAGGTGCTAATCTGATGAGATTGCTTCTTTGCTCAAATTTTTAATATTAAAAGACAAAAAAGCTCTTGGTTTTGTGATTGGTCTATAACAGATGGAAGATTCAGGTGATTTGTACAGATGGGCAAAAGAAGAGTTCACTGGTCTATGTGATATAATCACTATGATTATTCAGATACATAAATATATTAATTTTCTCTGGAACACAGTACAACAGTACAAATTTGTCGACCATACTTCCATATTGTTTGTCTGGTTTATAAAACTGTCTGCTGTGAAGGAGTTAGTGATTGTCCTTTTAGTAATACTTTCTTTTCACTTCAATAATATATTCTGTCTGTGGATTGCATATACAACTGGAATATCATTTTTCAATTTGCAGTGCAGTTACCTTTAAAATAAAATTAACATAATCAATTTGCAGAATGGCATTGGATTTCTTTTTCAGGAAGTTTGTTTATACTTTTCCTCAAAGAAAAATATTAAATGTTATTTTTTAAAATCATGCCTACTTCAGTGAAAGTAATTCCATCAAGGTATATTCAATTACCCATGCATATCTGAGTATCTGAATACAGCATCCTACTATATTCTTTCTGGTCATATTTATAGGGGAGGGACCTGTACAAATATATGGGAAAAAACTGATCTACCTCCCCTATAGTGTTTGTGTGATTAATATTCCCAACATGGCTGTATTTTCACACTTTCCAAAGATGCCGGCAGAAAACAGTATAAAATGAGGAAAGAGAAACAGCAAGATTTGGTAGTGAGGGCTCTGGGCTGAGGTTTCAGTTCCCAATCTCCTCAGCTTTGATGCTGGCAGAGGTGAGGAGGTGCCGCTTTCTACCATTCTCTGTTCCTCTCTTGCTGTTTGAGTCTGTATTATCTTGTTTCCTTTCTAGTACAGGGGCTATTTGTTTTGGGGCATTGAAAGTTTTGCCCCCTCTTGTAGTTGTTTCCTGAATGCAGCATTGCCATATAATAAAAAAGTGAGGAATCACAGCTAAAGAGATCAAGGTAAGGCTTTTAGATTGTTTTATTTTCCCACAGGAACCTTATGTATTTCAACATGATATAAGCATCTGATTCCTTCATGATATCTGGATATTCTAGACTCTGTAAGGAAGTCATGAAGCTTTATAAAAGGAAAAATATAATATAGTCCTCTGTTTAATGTATTGTATTTTCCTTGTTACCTTTGATAATTACATTTCAAACACTGCGACTGCCTCTCTGTAGGCAAAATCCACCTCCCGCCCACCCTCTGCTACCACTCGGATAGCTATGATAGATTATAACTGAGGATCATTAGTACTTGATTTGTGAGTGCAAGTAATGTTTGTGTTGGAAGTGACCAAAGTTTGAATTCAGGACTTCTGACCCATGGTTCACAATGTGTACAGAAAAGCTTCACGTATTCAACTGACCAGGTTTGTTTAATTGACTGCCGTTAGATTAGAAGAGAATTCTTAGAATGCACATCTGGTCTAATTATTAGATCACATAAACTGACTGTTTAGTCCATCTGTGTCTCTCTTAATGATAGGAATTGCTCCTTTTTGTTTAAAATAAAGAAAAAGATAATAAGAGGTAAATTAAACAGCAAAAAAGGAAATGAGACTTAAATCACAGCACTGCAATGCTCATTAAAATAGATTTTTCTTGCAACACCTTTCAAACAAATAAAATATAATAAAGTGAAATTTTGAAAGAGTTTCTTGGCTTGCATAGATGTTCTGCTGTTACACTGCAGTAGCATGCAAAAGGTAAAATGCACATCGCTGGTAAAAGACACGTCCTCTCTGTATTCTTTAGAAAATGTTCCAGCATTTCAATGATTGTTTTATTTGTAAAAGTTAGGATAGGTAAATAGGTCCCATTTTCTTTTCATAAACTGCAGTGGTTTATTGTGCCTTTTTCTGATTGTCTTTTTTGATTAATTGCTTCTCTTTTCTTCTTCACTCTGAGTCCATCATTTAAATATCCTTAGTCCAGATGCACATAAATCACTGGAAGTCCTGGACCAGGACAGGAACGCTTAAATTTTCAATTAGCTTCCATATTTAACAGCTGCTGTTAGTAGTGTCTACAACAACTTGTCACAGCAAATATAATGCAATTTGCAGGCTCAGAGCTATGGGTAGGCAATGTAGGGCACCACACAAAAATACATAGAGATCATTGTATCTTTGTATCTGTGTTTTGCAGACTGGTAGGACAACAATATAATCACATTTTGTTGCAGACAAGTGTTTTCTTTCAGACTTGGTTCATAATGACTACTGCACAGGGCATTTGGCCATTTTACATTGTCTACATATAAAAGCGGATTTTGTCTGCTGTTGATGATTTACTCTTATTGTACTCTTTACCACTGTCCAAACAGATATTTCAAACTTTGTATGCAAACCATTTTTCAATTCTTAATTAAGTGTAGTAAAATAAAGTAGTGCAAACCACTAAGTACATGTAGGAGACCAGAGGTAGAAATCTTAACAAGAAATCAAAAGTAAAGTTATACAAACAAAATTTGGAAAAAAAAAAAATTTGAAAACTCTTGCACAGTCTCAATGTCAACACTGACCATGATATTTTTAAGCTCTGACAGCAGCATCTTTTAACATGTGCTTTCCCCCCCTTTTTTTTA
>VYZW01000696.1:21840-146904 GCA_013401315.1 Balaeniceps rex
ATCACTTCCCTAGTCCTGCTTGCCACGCTATTTCTGATACAAATGAAAGTACAACTTACATGTCGCAACAGTGATTCCTCTCCCAGAGCTTTCACCAAACCTTTTGTGTCCATCTGGCCAAGACGAAGGATGTAGAGTGGTCGTCCATCTTCAAAACAAGCATAAGGGTTTAAAGAGGGAAGTACTCTAGTCTCCCAGGCTATGACTCTAGTACCTTTTATAAAAGCCACACTAAATATTTGAAAAGGATAAAAATCATATCCAAAGGCAACCTTATCAAAGAGATGCTGCTCTGCACTAGCTCTAGTCTGCCTGATCTGTGCAGAGAAAATAATAAAGTTACAGCAGAGTGGCTATTTACAGGTCTTCAACTGCTTTGTTAGTGTTTAAAGTGTCAATACAACTTTTGCCAAAAATCCCAGGTTACTTATGAGGTCCTCCTATAATGCAAACTGTGCTGTAGTATCAGTGTAAGGGGAAGCTTCTAACCTTTGTCTTGATAATGCCATCCTCCGGTGTAGTATTCATCTAAGAGGGCTGGGGGCCTCCATGACTGTAGGATGTAATCCACCTGGTACTGCTTTCGCCAAGACAGTGACTGACAGAGCATTTCTCGAGCTTTGTCAATGTTGAAGTCACGAGCCCGCAGAAATCGAAGGATATGTTCATCTTTGGGGATCTGAGAGAAAAGAAAATACAAAGATCAGGAATGGTACGTTACCTGTATCACTGTTCCACAAAGCCTGTGGAGAAGCCTGCAGAGCATGCACCGGTTTTGAATCTCTTAAAACTAAGATAACAAATATTAAACCTACATTCCTTCTCCCTCCCTAAACTATTCCAGCTGAATGCAGCAGATGGTGCTAGGAGCACAAAAGAAGTAACCTGTTCATGCCCCTTTGAGAGATACGGGCTTGATATTTATCCGAGCACTGCATGTGCACAGGCACAGCCTGTGAGAAGCCTTTCACTGATCCAATTGCCAGAAGCCCCAGCAAACTCTGGGCTGGCTAAGGTTTCCTTCAGCTAGCTATCCACAAGGACAAACAAAATACTGAATGAAAGTAATAGAGCTGCAAGCTTACTTCCCTGTAGGCCAAATTAGCAAAGGATAGAAAGCATCCACAGGTACACATTAACTAAGTTAAGCATGCACTGTTTGGATGGAGATCACAACTGTACAGTCTTTGAATGATTACCCACTAGCACCAGTTTCAGCTCTTGTACAAGCCCTTCTGCTTTGCTGTTGACCATGCTTCCCTGGTGTTATTTGAACAGGAAAGTTTTTGAGTTCTTCCACAGGCTTCCCTGCCCCATCACATCATAACTAGCTCTTGCCAAAGCAAAGAAATCAACCAAAACTATAATATACCCTCTCCTCTCTCTATCACTCATCCCAACACTTTCTGTCAGTAATTCTAGCAACCCGGGCACAAAAGCCTTCCCAAACCAAGTCTGTAGAATGGCTTATTCCAACCTCCTTCCAATTCTCCTGTGTTCCCTTTAGCTGAAAATCAAAGAAAAAAATTGGCAGTAATACTAGACAGCAGGAATCAACAATAACCCTGACAGATTCCACAGAAGTGCCAAATTTGACTAAAAGTCTGTCAGTCGCCAAAACAACTGGATTACAGCTGCATATGCTGTTGATTTCTCAGTCCCTTCACCCCAACTCCCCCAGAGGTGTTCGACCTCATTCGCTACATCAAGTTTCCATTAAAAATTCAAGTTCTGTTGAGCAGGGATAGTGTCCTCCGGAGTATCTGTGCTTACAACAATGCAAGCAATCTGAGCCCTGCCATAAGACAAAAAAAAAAAAGCACATTTTCAGGAGTCAAAGCTCTTTTGTTTGTTCACTGACATGCTCATGAAAACAGAAAGCAAAGAAAGTAAAGCCATCAGCAGTGTCAGGCTGGGAGCAATATCAGTTTCACAAGCTGGTATGAAGCGGCAAGAGATATTAAGAATTTATTCCATGTAAAGAAATTGTTCAGGCAGCCTAAAGCCAAGCCTAGAAGCACCTGAAGAGGAGATGAGAGATTAACACTGTTCAGCATATTCTAACAATTTGCAAGTACTGCATTTGTATGTCATAGAAAGGAAAAGGGCAGCCTTCCCAAATAGGATCTCGGACGTATTTAGAAGAACGCCACCAAAATTTTTGACATCATAGAAAGATTAAAGACAGCAGAATTTTCATCAGATGATTTACATTTGCATTTCTGCTGCTCAGAGGAACCTGTTGTTCACAAGACAACAGACAAAAGCCACAAACATCCACAACAGCCCCTGCATCTCCTGTAAGTTGCAGGAGAGGGGATGGCTGTTACAAGGTTTTTCTACTTTTAACATTTTAAACCTATACTGTACACAGCTACAGGTAAGAGGCAAGCTCAGCACTTCTGTTTGGACCAAAGGCGGGGAGCTCTAAGGGGACTTACTCCACTCCGAGTGGAATTAGTCTCTTCATTATCTTTGTCCAACCAAAGCAGTAACTGCCATATGCAAGAAAGTGAAGTTTTAATTTCAGCCTGTTTTTCTATTTATTAGTGAAACTACATGTACTGTTCTACATGGTGCAAAGCCATTGATTACTAGCTTTAAGTATCTGCAATTTTAACACTATTTGAAGTTTTTTTTAAAGCCATGGTAAGTCTGATTAGAAAGAATAATGTCTGTTTTGGAGGGAACAGGGAATGGATAGTGAAATAGGATGAAGAGGACAAAAATAAGAGGGGACATTTTCCAAGAAACAGGAGATCTACAAATATTTTTTGACAGAAGAATAAGGACATCCCTGCTCCGAATTAAAAGAACAGATTCTCACAGCCAGGTAACAGCCTCTCCAGGGAAAACAACTCATGTAGGACAAGTTCCTGATTTTCTATTATTCTTACAGGCAATCAAGAGAAGCAAACAGGTGAGTAGCAAGGGGATTTATGATGAAGTTTCAATAGCCAGCACCATCCTTCCTACTTGTTCAAGACTGTGTAGGGAACAGAGCTCACAAAGCCTACACAAAGGGTCCAATGCAGGTCCCAGCTGTCACTAAGAGTGCTCAGCAATATGTTCTACCTTGCCAAGGTACCTAAACACAGCAAACAGCTGCCAGGAAGCAGAATGACTTGTACNGAACAAAACAGGCAAACATTTAGAATGTGCTTCTTCCACCTGAAACCGAGACCCTTGCAGATCACACATGGATAAAGTCTCACTGTCTTAGTCTCATCTAGGGCTCATTTTCAGCTGGATACCCAATAGCTGAGATATCTCCACACTGTTTTACTGGACAGATCACTGTAGACCTGAAAAGCTTCATATCCTGTATTTCAGAGCATAACTATACCTGGGAATTCATCCCTGCCCGCTTTGTCCTGTGTCTGCTTGTTGTTAAGCTCCTTTTATCTGACAGGAGGTTGAATCAGGGGAGACATGGATCACAAGCAATATTTAGTAGATCAAGTTTTATTAGTTAATCTGTTATTGTCAGCAGGTAACCATTCACACAGCTCACTCAGACATACTCACAGTTACCTGGTTAGTTGGGAGGCCAGCCCCAGCTGTTTACTCAGAGGCAGAGCATCACAGTGACATGATAGCAGCTTGCAGGTAGGTGTTCAGACAGTCCTTCAAGGGGTTCTTTGTTCCATCGGATGTATATACTCCTGTAGTCTCTACCTGCATCTAGCAGCCACCACACTCTTGGACATGGTCCAAGTTATACCACCTGTTAATGCCACCATACACCAGTGGCCTTGGACAGATTTGGCAGATGTTTGGTGTTCTGAATTTATCAGCTCTTGCAGATTTGACACCATTGTTAGTCTCTGGAGTTTATCAGCTGCTGGGAGACTTTCACACACTACCTCAACACATACTGTTCTTCTCTTCAGCCTGTGGTTTTCTGGTAACTGTTTCTCCATCCACATTCATAGGTACCAACAAAATCCACGTGCACACTCACACAGAAAGGGATTCCTTCACAAGTTCAGCAACAACAGAACTATAGCACTAAATCTTTGTTACATTTTGTTTCTACACAGGCGATACACATTAGTTTTTCCAAGAAAAAACAGGGGTTTAAAAATCATGTTTAGACTCCTGATACTCAGATGAGACATGCTCTCTCTCAGCTCTGAGAAAGATACAGCAAGGCATGCAGGAAGTACTGGCAAAGCTCCTTGCAAACAGTAGCCTCTTTTGGAAAGGCCAGTTAAAAGAAAAAAAAAAAAATTAAAATCTTCCAAAGCCCATGAATGTGGAGTACCTCCTAACCGATTCTGTATGACTGACTGAGCAGTTACTTCTAAGCCAGGAAGCTATTACTATTGAAACCTTATCTAGCTGTACTCTGTTTTCAAGGGAGATCACTTGCTCCAACCATCCTTCTCCTGTTTTCCCCTCTTCCTAAGCACTCTTTACCTACCCAGCCCACCCAATTACTCTGTTGCTATACTCGGTCCTTCCCTTCCTTACCACCCAATCTCTCTCCACCAGGAAATCTGGAGTTAGATCCCTCTAGAGGCATTCAAGCTGCCCTGGGTCTTTTATTTTCTCAGCCACATACCACTTACCTTCTTGACCTGATATAGACACTCCCCTTCAACCAGGAGGAGCACAAGCAGCTGCTGAATGCTACAGCAAAGCAGAGATACATCTAGCCCACAGTACTCATGTTGCTTTTCAGGGAAAAATGTTTCCACCTTTACTAGCTGACCAACTCCAGCTATACTTGCCCCAATCTAGTGCCCTCAGCTCCTCTATTTTGGAGGCTTACACAACGTACCTCACACCATAAGGTGAGACTGTCTTTACTTCCCAAATCCTGTGTGGTTTTGAAATAGTACATTTTGATAAAGGAGATTAAAACAAGAACAGAACAAATTCTCCTCAAAAGAATTCAGCCCTTGGCTGTACAAGCTTACACAACCTGCCTGATGTTCTATGTAATGCGCACAGCACACTGCTGACGCGCAGCAGCCAAGAGCTTGGTGCTACCAACTGCCTCTCTGCTGAGCAGCATCTACACAGAGACAAGGGATGCACCACCAGTGCGGATAACCATTTCTCCCACCCCACCCTGCAGGTCTTGGGAAACACAACCCATCCAGACAGGCCAGTCTGGGCCACCAAGCCCCGGTCAATGCCTACTCTAAGTACACAACAAACACACTATGTTCACAGACCACAGAGGAGCCTTTTCTATACTGACAGGACTGAACTGGGCAATGCAGGTGCAGTCTGTGATCGTGTTGGATCCTGCTGCAAGGTCACACAGACCATTCTCCATGCCTGGCCTTTTACCTAACCTTGCCAAAACAGTTGAGTCTCAACACACAAATTGTTCATGACCCTGAGTTTTATTGTGGGGTTGAAGGTACACAAGCTATGAGAACAACTGCGTTCAGGCTTGCAAAGCGGTGCTCTCTACCTCACCTACCCACCTTGCCTTTGTGCATTTCTTGAAGCCACTGGCGAAGGCGGATCAAGCAACTCTCTTGCATTGGAGTCAGCTGGCCCAGATATCGCTCAATGTAATCAGCATCCAATTTGTCAGCTGGAAAAAAAAAAAAAAAAGAACAATGCAGAGGAGACTTGGCATAGCCAGAAAGGAGATGTGCAGTTATTTCTACACATCAGGTTACTTATGATTTACACTGGAAGAGTGCCGAAGCCCTCATTTTAACTGCTTGGGGGAAGTGAGTGATATTCGCGCGGTAATTAGGGCATGAGGACACAGGCAGTATGTAAGGTATCAAAGCTAGATCACTCTGCCTGTCTCTTAGAACACTAATATTACATTCAACCCTGAACTGCTCCATCAGGAGCTTTAAAAAAACCAACCAAACAAAAAAAAGAACAAACCAGGAGCTCTGGCACTCATCTCATTAACCACTCTAAGACCTGGGCACTTAAATCCCCTGGTGTCCTAAAGATCTCACACACAGTTCCAACGACAAGAGGCTAAAAAGCAGATAGTTGAAAACTAAATGTTATTCTGCTTACAGACACCAGAGGGAAAGGAAGAATAACACTACCATTTCTGACAGCAAGAGAGATTTTTGGCATGAGAAGTCCTGTGCATACCAGCAGCTCAAGGTCCCTCCAGATCAGAGACAAAGGACAAGGGGCTTGAGTCTGCCAGCATTCAGAGATAGAAGCAGATGTGCCATCTGAGGCTTGTATGTGCAGATGCCAGCAAGGAGAACGTGGTACCCAAAGGGGAGCAGCACAGGCCAGTAGCTGTGCTGGAGGCATGCAGACACGAGGAGGAGGGCTGGGAGGAGGACCTCCGAGCTAGCTCTTCATCAGGCAGGATTTTTTTTTCAGCAGATACCCGTAACTACAGAATAAGGCCTGGACACCCACAGGATATGCTGTTGCTGACCGATAATACAGAAATTATATTCGATAAGTGCTATGCCCCCACTGAATCCACAGAGCTAGTAAGCTGGGAGCAGTCCCAGTGAAGCTAATCACTTCCTAAACATTAATATAAGCAGAAAAATAAGAGCTACTCTCCTCTTCTGCTAGATGGGATCTGCCACTCTTAGATTAACTTTAATCTCAAAGCACATGAACTTATAGTCAACTCCTCTGTGGCTCTGTGGATTTCAATCCTTTTTCCAGATGGATTCCAGCACAGAGAAGCTACCAGAGAAGGTCTGGTGAGACCAGAATCATTGATAGTTCCGAATTCCAAGCTTTTTCCCTAGTTACACTCAGCAAAACAAGTGCTGTTTCTCCTTCTGAGAAAGGACAGCTCCTATTTCTAATACCACAGCTCTAAAGTAAAAGGCCCCTCCTATTTCTTTTTGTCAGAGAAGAATTTTATTTAGCCTAGAAGATATCATCAGATCAACACACAGAAAGATAAAGTCCAATTCAGGCATTTTGTGTGAGAAACGCATTAGGCAACATTCTGCAAGTTTGTCTTGGCTTGATATAGGGGCAAAAACCATCCAAACTAATCCCCAAGAACACTAATTTTGAAACAGCCAAAATATTTCATTATTATAGCATACTCAAGATATCTTTAAGTTTCTCCAATTTAAGGTATAAAATACCTTAAAGGTCAGATCAAACTCAAGTTTTTTTTTCTAAGCTCAAACAAAAACATACTGCATGCACAGTTTCTCTTGGCTTTTCAGTTTTCGGGGAAAAAAGTTCCCATTATTTGTGTTTGTGTTTCTCTTGAAGAAAGAAAATGACTTTCCCTCCTCTCCACCCACAATCCAGAAGAAAAACCTCATGCCAAAAAAATAAAAATAAACTCATTAGTCAGTGCTACTCAAGGCATTTAGATTGCCAGCAGCTGCTACTGCCTGGACAGTGCATACCATCAGGGCTGACAGCCTCTGCTGGAGGGCAGGAGCTGCCAGTTCGCTCTTTGGTAGTTCCACGAGCCCCAGACTCAAGCGGTACGTCATCAGCATCATGTCCAACAGCCAGGGTTTGCTCATCATTCTGTCCGCACACTGGGGGAGGTGTCCAGCGGGGGATGAAGGTGATCCCTTGGGAGATCAACTCCTTCAGATAATGTTCAATCACTTCCTTGCCCTGAAGGGGAAAACTCTCATTAGGAAAAAACAATCCCATCTCCCCAAAAATCAGCAAGGTGCAGAAGAGTTTTCCTCAGGACAGATGACTAATGCTGTTAGAGATAAACAGAAGGGAAACAGTTGTCTCCTTCCATCTGCATGACCCTGTTGGAAAAATTTCAGTATGAAAGCACCATACAAATGGTGAATTATAACACTGGCCAGGCAAATTCCAATGCTATGGATGCAGCTGCCTTTATAACACTTTTATCTTGTTCTCCTGCTCCCAAAGCATCAGTTAGCTGCCCTGTTCCTCTGCAGCCCAGGGGAAAAGGCCACCGAAAGGAAGCGCCTCTGCCCAAGCTACTGGAGAGACAGGGTGCTGATTTTTACCCAGAACTTTCTCTTCCTGCATGAGAACAGTGTCCTCAGTGTCTGAGGAGCCTGGCACCCACAGCATCCACTGCGATCCTCCTCTGGTACAGCCTGCTCCCTCCCCTGCAGAGACACATTCCAGCGAGCAGATTGTTTTTGCTCATTGCACACTGGCTTTTTCTTCGTGTGCCCTACTGAGGGATTTCAGAGACATATGCAAGTATATAAAACTATAGTGGGTCTATTTTACAGAAAAGAAGAAGAGGCACACAGAGAGCAGGAGTTTGATTTTGTTTTTACAGCACAAAGGGAAGCCCATCTTACCCGCTTGATGTTTGAAGTGTACTGCTTCATGGCAATTTTTTCCACTGTGCTTTCAAAGCCAAAAAATGACTTGATATCAAGAGATGCAGACTGTTCAAAGCAAGTCCACTCTTCATTCTCAGGGTGAACCTAGGCCCAAAGATACACATATGGTTGGATAGTAACAGAGTTCACATTATGGCAGGGCCCTTGCCCCTGTTACCAAACTGGCTATTTAATCTCCAGAGCTACAGAGTGAGGCACTGACAGACCCACATTTAACAGTCAGTTTAATTCTCCCAGAGTAATAGAAGCACATCATGAACTGGACGTATGGACATTTGTGGTTAACCCAGCATTCTTCACATGCACAAGTGAATCAAGATTAAAACCCATCTGTGCCCCAGCAGACCTGAACAGTAATATTCGTAGCAGAAGTTGCACTACAATAGTAGTGAGACTGCCCACTTGAAACCATCATGTCAAGATCTCCTTACATGAGGACAGGGATGGCCTCTCAGAACACGCAATTAAACACCCCTACATCTGCAAAGGAAGAAAAATGCAAAACAGTTTTACTTCTAGTTTTGGGTAGGAAACTAAGCCACTAATGTCAGTCTTCCCCAAAAAACACAGGAGACGTGGCAGAGTGGGGAGTTTTCCCACTGTCAGTTCAATATCCACCTTTCCTTTCTAGCCATTTCCCCTCAGTTACTCTGTATATGGTAAAAACCTACATAATCTTTTCCTCTTTTAAACTTAACCCTTTTCTGAGAGGGCTCTGCCTTTTCTCTGTAGGTGCTGCTGTTCACAAACTGACATGAAAGAAAAAAATTCCAGCCTACACACAAAGATATGAGCTCTATAAAGGACACAAATTCCCCCAGGGGAGATACTAA
The DNA here is from genome assembly GCA_013401315.1 of Balaeniceps rex. Taxonomy (NCBI): domain Eukaryota; kingdom Metazoa; phylum Chordata; class Aves; order Pelecaniformes; family Balaenicipitidae; genus Balaeniceps; species Balaeniceps rex. The sequence goes on from VYZW01000696.1 coordinate 30,959, forward strand.
GTAACTGCAAGAACAGGATCATATTTCTCCAGGTTGCTTCAGAGAACACTGCAGAAAAGGAAATATGAGAATAAACCAGTTTCCGGTGCACTCTGGCAGGGAAAAGGGAACTGGTAAAAATAGAGTAGGGAACCATCTTGACGATGCAGACAGCTAGCTCCCACCCTGTTCCAGGAAAAGCGCTCCCCTCAAAGCCCAGCTGCTGACGCTTCCTTCCGAAGGACACGAGCTGGAGGCAACACAGCCAAAATCAGCAAGTGCAACGATGTCTGAGCGATTCCAGAGTTGACCTGGGAGTGTTTCAGATCTGTCAGCACCTTTCACAATGATGGAAGTTTGATTTACTGTAGTTTTTAAGAAACCCCACGTAGCCACCAAGTGATCTCTGGCTCAGGAAACCCCTTCACCATCCAAAATGTTAATAGCTTTTCAACTCTGTCTTGCTTGAAACAGAAGCTACTTACAGTTTGCTTACTCCCAAGAAGCTGAGCTGTTGTCCAGTTGCCAAAAGGGCAGGTAAGTAACAAGATCTGGACTTTTGTTCAGGGAACAAAAAGCATTATTCTGATTGCTTCCAGAAAGAGATGAAGCTATTTAATGGTGACTGAGCCCTAATAGCACAATTACAATGAAATGGCACACTGTTGCTGAAGACAGCCACAAAATGAGACATTCCAGGCCACGAATAAGGCTCAAGACCTTTCTCAGAATATTTAGAGCATGAAGATCATGACAAGATGCTAAAACTTCCACTTATTTGTGGGCAAAATTAATTGCCAGACTTTCCCCTGGCCCTCATCATAATAGATATTAAGGTTTTCCTTCTAAATCTCTAGATCTAAATACACGCCCAAGCTCCAGGTGCTTTTATTAACTTGAATTTCAACCCAAAAGGAACTCAGGGAACATCGTCAGTTCTGGAGCACCAGATGTGTTTTCTACTCTCACCCTAGGGCCTAACACTCCAATCAGAGAATCATAATCAACCTAAAAAAGTTTCTCAAACCCTATGAAAGCACTGGAAAAAGCCTGCACCCTAAGACCCAATGGCCTTCCACTCTAAGAGTATCTAATCACATTATGCGACAGTCCAGCGTTCAAATTCATTCAAGCAACTTCACCCTGTATGTTAGCACATGACTTTCAACACTTCCTTCACACAGAAGTAGAAACAAGGCACTTACTGAGTAGCTACATGTCTCAAGGACGACAACACGGTTGGCAAAAGTCTCATTGTGGGCTTCGATGAGGAGAGTTCGCTCTTTCCAGTTCACTGTGTTTTTCTGGATGAAGAAAACATACTCTACCCCTGCAATCTGAGAAGGACAAAGAACCAAAAGCGGGGGGGGGAGGAGGGGGGAGAGAGAGAGAAAGAGATAAACTTTAGGAGCCTTTATCTACCTAAGCCAGACAACAAAATCCAGGACTGTTTGCCCCCTAGGTTCCACTTACCTTCTTCAGCAGCCTAGGAGCATCCACGTTCAGTTTGCAGCTCCGTTCAATGACATGTATAGCTCCATCATCACTCCTGGATTCATGCAGGATTTCACTCCCCAGGAAGACTGGGATCTCTGGACATGTAGGAAAGCGCTTTTCATATGCCTGGAAGTGAAAACAAAACAAATTTCAGCTTCTGACTAGATCAACTTTAACTCCTTCCAAGTTAATTATTTCCCTTCCAGCAAGAGTCCAACAAAACAGATGCCCTTCACCTCTGAGAAAAGGGGAGCCAATGCAGGGGTTGAAGTTAAAGCAAAATAATTATGAGCAGAGGCGGCATCCACTCATGTCAGTCATCAAGCTAAGCATGTCTTAACATAACTTTTCTTTCACACATGAAGTAGAAACAAAAGCCTGTTGTTAGAGAGTACTGGGAAGGGGGCTCATAACTTGAGCATCAGGAACCTAATCTTTAGCTAGCAAAAGCAAGCACAGCTCTGCTGAGTTCTGCTAGCTAGAGGCTTGACCCAGAGATAAGAAAATTCGAGTCAGACATATTGCCTTTATGAAGAAGCTATTTAAAAATACTGAATGCGCCTGTGCCTTAAAAGTGTGATGTGTCAAACAGTTCTAGTTGTCCGAGACTATCAAGGGTAAGACCACCAATTACTGGCTACTCACTTTACCTTGATTTATCCATTTCTAAAACAATTCTGTCCTGGTTCTGAAATCTTCCTTGTTTTAATTAACTCACATCCCTCTGAAAGCCTTCTATCCAAAGCTTCTTTATCAGCTCTAGCAAAAATCCAGATTTCCATGGCACTTCCAGCAAACAAAGTTAACTTGCATAAATGCTACCTACTGTTGCTCTTCTTTCCCTAACCTCTCCATCTCTCATTATATTGCAAGATCTTTGCAGGATGGAATGTTTTCCTTGGATTTCTGAAAAATGCCGTGCATGTTGGGATGCTATTGTAAATATTTAATTGAAGCAACACTAGCACAAGCTGCACAAGAAGCCCAGGATTCAACCACAGCTGTGAGAGGAGAACTCATGCTCTTCCCCACTGCACTGTCAGAACTACACGATTTTGGTCATAAGATTTTTTTGCTATCATTACACAGACGAGCCTAACCTCTATGAACTGCTGCCACCTTTCAGTCTTCCATAAGACACAATCATTTTATACAGCACATAATTTTCTCACGAGTATTTATATTTCTATCTACCACAGGAGAAAATATTAATGTGATAATGATCGAGATCAGCTCAATTGTCAGCACACGCACAGCACCATGGGTATGCTCAGGGGTGGCTGCATTCTCCGTAACCACAGCAGTTCAAAGGCTGGTTGCCCCTGTACATATTCATGTAGCCTGGTGCTGTGAGTAATACCTGCTCTTAAAATAGCTCAGGCACTTAAGGATACATTCCATATCTCCTGCTCCTAGACCTCCGAACGGAACAGAAGTTATTTCAGATTATCATATTGCTCTAGTATCAGGAGGAAAGTGCAAGCAGACTACCAGCTGGAGTTCTGGCCATCAACAAAGTGCACCAGTCTTTAAATCATTGTCCCCAAGTCACTGAGTAGTGTTCTGCTTGCTTTGCGACATTTCTTGGAGAACTTTCCCCATATCTGTGAGGCCTCTACCTGTGCTTTCCTCTCCTGATCACAACTAAAATGTTTTAGATAAATATAAAGTTTCCCATGGCAAGTGACTGTTTCCAACACCAATCCACCTGGCTCCATACAACAGCAGCACACTCATTGCTTTAAGAAGCTTAATTTGTTATGACGGAAATTCACGGACAGCTGTCAGGCACTGCCACAGGATGTTTCCAGCTATCCACTCCTGGTATACTGCACTTTCCTCAAGGATCACAGAGCATAAGGGATGCATCCCTTATTACCCGTTCTCTGATATCTGCAGCTGCCAGCACATTAATCTTCTCAGACAAAGTTAGTACTTCCTACTTGTGCCTCTACCTGCCCTCTCCCAATCCTCCAGACTCCAAACCACCATCTAGTGCGATCTTGAGGTCAAAACCTTTACCCTCTTCTCCCTTGCTAATCTCTTCTATTCTAGCATGCACAAGCAAGAGTCTCTCCAGGCCACCCAGACCACTCATTCTTAGTTACTAGTCTCAGCATTCAGGCGGTGAAAGCTGTGAACACCTTTGTAAGGCCACTAGAATACCAGAACATTTAGCAACTATTTTTCAACTGTTTGTCCCATGCCACTCCTTACACATGCTCTTATCACACTACAAAAAGTGTAACTGAAAACCCTACTGTTTTCAGTAGGCTGCCCCAGTTAATCCCATGACTTTGGAAAACAGCAGCTAATGCAGAGGCTAGACAACACCTTGAGTGCCAGAAGATCACGTGAGAATGGTACCAGGATTGTCCATAGGCTTGACAGCTGTCCTGGTTTTGGCTGGGATAGAGTTAATTTTCTTCCTAGTAGCTGGCATAGTGCTGTGGTTTGGATTTAGTATGAGAATAATGCTGGTAACACACTGATGTTTTTGTTGTTGCTAAGTAGTGCTTACCCTAGTCAAGGACTTTTCAGCTTCCCATGCTCTGCCAGGTGCACAAGAAGCTGGGAGGGGGCACAGCCAGGACAGTTGATCCAAATTGACCAAGGGGCTATTCCATACCATATGACGTCATGCTCAGTAAATAAACTGGGGGAAGTTGGCCAGGGGGCAGCGATCGCTGCTTGGGAACTGGCTGGGCGTCGGTCAGCGGGTGGTGAACATCACTTGTTTTTTCCTGGGTTTTGTTTCTCTCTCTCTCTCGATGTTCTCCTTTTCATTACAACTTTTATTGCTACTATTATTATTATTTTATTTCAATTATTAAACTGTTCTTATCTCAACCCATGAGTTCTCTTACTTTTGCCCTTCCAATTCTCTCCCCCATCTGACCAGGGGGGGAGGGCGAGTGAGCAGCTGTGTGGTGCTTGGCTGCTGAGAGGGGCTAAACCACAACAACAGCAAATCACAAGTCCACCTAAATACCCCTAAAGTCCCACACCCCGGTTCCTGCAAGACATGCCAGGCCCTCCTCACCCTCAGCTACACAGCACCACATCCCTTGCTGCCTGAACTCAGGCACACTCTCCACTGCCTTGGCTCACAGCTCCAGGCAAGCAGGTTAAGTTCCAGGGCTCTACGTTCAATGAGCAAGGACTAACCATAGGAAGCAAAGGCTGAGCCAACACCATCTATTTCTCTGGGTCAGGATTAGGGCTGGCCAAGGATTTCTTGTCCCAAGTACTCATGATTTCCCACAAATTTAAGAGGTGGAAAGCAGCTGTGCCACGAGGGAGTTTGCAGAGAAACAACAGCTCTTCTACTAGGACAATGAACCATCAAAGCACAGATACCCTCCGAAGGCCTCACTTCAACAGCTTCACCAAGAGTACTGAGCTGTAAGTGCCTCCTCACCACTGAAAGACTGTAGTGGCCAATCTGAAGCCCCTGCCCGCCTCCCCCCGCCCCATCCAGGTACCTCCGGCTCTGGTTTGAAGACCAAGCCACTGGATCTCAACACATAGCTGTTTTTTTTCCTCCTTTAACTATGCACTTGTCCCAGCTGGAGACAGGCTTCCTAATAAACTGTCATGAAATCTAGCAAAACCAAGACAAGGACAACTACTAACAGAGTGCAGTCACTATTTCGGACAGCTGAACAACATCTGGAGAATGAAGAAAGGTCAGGGCAGAGAGGCACGTGTCTGTGCACAGCCCTGGTGATATAACTAAGGTAACTGCCCAAACCCATCACCTAAGTAGGTGGAACATTTCCATATTTGAGAAAATATCAATGTGTGAAAGGGATTCCAAGTCCTTTGCTAATCTTCTTTGCACAACAACTCTAAAAATACAGCAGCCGCAGATCAGCCTGAGATCATATGAAGGACAGCTGAAGCACCATGCTGCAGTCACAACGAAGTTTTACTGTTAACATGCCTGAACTTTAATCACTAAATAGACTGAGCTATCAGGAGAGCAATCCATCTTTTGCACTCAGCATCCTTTTATCAAAATCGGTATCTATACACAACAGTACCTTTTTGCTCCAACGGAGAAACTGAGGGAAATCAAAGACAGAGAAATATTTTTTTTCAAGCCATTGCCAGAACTAGTTGTTATTTTCTCCTCCTCTATGATTCTGCACAGTGCAAGGTGAACAACAGAATATCCCAGGCAAATGAAAGGCACAGAGTACTTAATACTAGCTTGTTTTAATACTTCGGCTGCTAATCTGCCTGCAGTTGCTCTTTCATCTTGCTGCAGTAACTCCACACTGACTAGTATACAAGAACTACGATTTGTCTCTCCCTTCTCTGCCCCTCCTTCTGCAGAAGGAATAAGAGCAGTATTGTGCCACTACTTTATCTTAAGTGCATACTCACAATATTGCTTTAAGACAACCACCTTAATGACCAAATCTTGAAAAGGATCAAATATCCTTTGTATCCATACAAAATGAACAGATCCATGAAGCCACTCCCTCCTTTCTTCTAAACCCCACTAGGATTAACACGGACAGGCAGAACCAGGTAGCACTTTGTGCACCTCCTGCAAATCCTCCAGCCCAAGCACACCAACACGTCATGATGAATCCTGGCTTGGGCTCCTCTTCTAGCATGATCAGTCTTTAGCATTGACTTCAGACCGGATCGGACTGAATAAAATGCCCAAGCAGTTGCACAGCAGCAGGAGCTATCTAGGCAACCCAGAGGACAGCACACACCTGATTTACCAAGCAAACTATCTCAACAACCCAGTTATTTTCTTAAAGGTTCAGGTTAACTTGCTCTCTTTGTACCCAAAACAACCATTTCACAAGAGCTAGTGGTTCATCCCCACCAGTGTCCTTCCCTAAATCAAGCTGGTTTTTCCCAGATTTCTTGCAAAAGAATTGTTGCAAAAACCAGTGCAATGTTGGGGTTTTGTAGTGGACTGTATACATAATGTGACCAACATACAAACATCATTTAAATCTTTGCAGTTATCTCCCTCAGACTGAAATTACACATTAAATTTCACAAGAGAGCTGGGTAAAGACAGAGGGATTTGGGATCTGTTTGAACTCAGACATTTTGCTTGGAAATAAAACCAATTGTTTTTGGGTGCATCTGAAGTGTGAAAAAAAAATCACTTTGATACAGATGACAGCCTGTTGGAATTAAAAAATTCAAAAAAGTAGAAAATAAATGAAAAAAATTTACAAGTGGAACAATTTCTAGCTAAAAAAAATTTAAAACATACAGGAATGTCATAACAGATACTCAAGTTCTCATTAGTGTCACATCTTTCTTTCACACTGAAGGGAAGACACGGGAAATTTGTGCAAGGCTGCAGTGCATGTGTTTGTGTGAACGTGCCACCGGTATGACCTGCCCTGCTATCCCAAAGTGCCTCAGCAAATGTGCTGCGGCAACACATGTGGCCAAGCAGCCACGGGGAACACCACAGCACGGGGTGCTGGAGAGAGGGGCTCTCCAGCCTTACAGCATAAACCCAGATTAGCAGTAGCACAGACAAGGCTATTTCAAACTGCTTACACAGTGACCTCTGCATCCCAGTCCAAGACCTCTTAGTGCCACAGGAGCCGACAAATGATTAATCACACCAAGCAAGGATTAACCAACAGTGATACAGCTGACTATGAAATCAGTAAAGAGTGCTTTGACCAAGGTTTTGCCCTGCAATCTCCTGGGAAATGCGTCTCAGTGGTTTTACCTATGCTGGCCAAAAAGTTTATGGCACCAACAGTGTGATAGATGAAAATACATTGTGAGAAGAGAGTCTTTGATGACAATGCAAGGAAGCCACACTTAAGTATCCTAAATTGTTGTTCAAATACACAATAAGCAGTACAAAGAAATGCATCTGTAAGAAGAGATTGCCCTGAAGGTCAGCCAGATGCCAAACAAGAACCAGTTATACAAGAATACAAGTGTCAAAAACAAAAAATGACATTCTAAAGCCTCACAATGACAGAGAAAAGTGGAAATTACCCTCCTGTACAAGCCCTCTATTTCACCTGCTTAACCCCTTCCCCTGCAGAGCACAGAGGTCCTTCTCAGAGTCCTTCACCTTCCGAGTATCAAGGTGTTATATGTATTGACAGTGCAAGTGTGTTCTTGCTCCCCTCCTCCAATTCAATCTCCTGTAGACTGACAATAGCTGTATCACTGCTGTTTCCTATACGATCCAGGGAACATGGCCAGAGGGCAGGAATCTTTTATAACAGCTACTCCTGTTTCTCTTCTGCAGGTTTCAACATCCTTTTCTAGCAAGTGACCTTGAAATCAATTACACAACAGAGGCCTTGGGAATTCAAAACAACAGGGACATCCAAGCACTGAATTACTGTATGAAACAAAACACCTCAAAAAACAGTCTTCTGCACACATCGAGGCTCCTAGCAGTTTCTTCCAGCCCAGTGTCTGCTGGGTCCTGGGTGGTTCCAATGTGCTCCAACAAGAGGCAGCTTGTGTTAGATGATCTAGTTTCATACCTTAATATCCTAGAGGGAATGTTATCCTCTCAGTCTTGGAGCTGCAAACCGACTCCCAGGGCAGCAGTTCTGGCTTTCTCCCTGCACTAGTCTCCTAAGAGATGTGATTCTTCAAGCTTCTCACTAACACACAGCAAATGGGCAAACTGGTTTGGATTTCCCCTATCAGCATGCAGATCCTTTAGCAAAGTAAATATACAGAGCTTGCATGCTAAATGCTGCTGTCCATGAAATCATGCAGAAACATACCAAGCTATTCTGGAACAGCAGTTGGCAGGAAAACATTAATCTTCTACTTGATAAGTGATGCTCTGAAGTGGCTGCACACATGTCTTTAGGGTTTGGTTGGTTGGTTTTTTTTGTTTTTTGTTTTTTGTTTTTTTTTTTTTTTAAACTGGTAGGGCTTCCTTAGTGACGGCATCATGGAGATCTGCTGTTTCAGATTTGCACAAGAGCACAGGAATGGAAAAGCTGTGGACTGACTCCTGTATCATGCCAAGATGAACTTGAGAGGGATCTTCAAGAGTGTAAAAGCTCAGCTATTGGGGAAAATCATATTGTGTAGAACATACGAGGGAACTAAACTGTTATTCATCTGATGTAGACAGAAACTGTTATAGTCAATATTATATTAATATGTTACAAGGATAAGTCTTCATCCTTGTGCTAAGAGCTGAAATACTTCAAACTTTCATGATCAAACACAGACTTTAAATCTGCATTAATTAACGAGATTCCTCAAGGTCACCTTACAGCCATGTGCAGTTTGCCAGGATAAAGGAAGAAAATGTACATCTATGTTCAGATGAATGAGAAATGAGAAGATACAATATCAATTTTTGAGCTAAAGATGTCCAGATCATCACCCCTTTGAAAAAAGATGATGAGAAGCAAGATAAGACCCCTCGTCACTTAAGTAGGAAGTGGATGCATTTGGACTAGCTTTTGAGCAGCTCTAATGATACATCATCTCTCCAGATTCAGGTGTTTTTAGATTATGGCCTTCTAGGAAAAAGTGATCATTTCATCTTGCAGTCCCTCCTACTACTTAGTCTAACTACTGAAGGGAATCACAGGGTCTGCATATGTATTCACCAGACACAATAATCTGTTTGCTTTGTAATCACTATAACAGATACCTGCTTCTCACTAGCCATAGTAGTGCAAAATAAAATACACATGGAACAATTGGGAGTGGGGAGGGACCAAATGGATATTTGGGGTGCAAAAATGCACTGAAGTCAGGGAAAAGGGAACTTTGTTTTAAGGAGGTGCAGAGCATCTGCAGAGTAGCAGAAAAAGTCTTTGGGGCCTGAGAAAAAACACTTTTGCTGGAAAGAAGAAAGATTTGCCAGCGAGAAGTCCACTGGACAACAGTACCCAGGCTGCAAACATTGACCAAGTGTTATCTCTCCCTGGACTACAGCCAATAGTTTGCCTCATTTCTTCAGATTTTGGTGAAAGAAACAATTCAGGGAGCAGCAGCTGTCTATTATAATACAGGCACAACTGAGTGACACAGCAAACCTACTAAAACCAGGACATGCCCTGCAGCTGCACAAAGCTAACTCAGGAAACTACCAACGTGCCTGACCTCCTGTCTAAGAAGAAACAATACCCCATTCAAGCTATTCTGCTTACCAGAAAGAGGAAACTTGGTGGTGGAGCAGTTCAAGTCACAAACAGCACAATGCATTGGCCTTTACAAATAGCTATGGAAGCAATGCCTTATCCAGGAACCATTGCTAGCTGGTTGGACACATTTGCCATAGCCCATTGTGGAAAGAGACAGATACGCCAAGATACGAAGGCAAGGAAGCAGGCGAATCAGGTGACTAACACCTTAAAGAGCAAAACACGGCAATCAAGTGTCACATCACACACCTACTGCTCAGTGAATCACCCCAAAAAAATCAAAAAGGCTGGCTTACGAAGTAATGCCTAGTTGGAAGGACAATCTGTTGTTGCCAGAAGATGCTGTGAGAATTTATACAAATTGGCCATAATTCAAGTGTCAAACTTGGACAGGTCACTGCGCTTAGCCGTTTAAAAAAATCCATGCTGCCTTGGGATGTAACAGTTGATGATGGTTCTAAGTTTTCTCATCTCTTTTAGTCCCTGCTCAAGATCTTATTATTTGTCTTCTGCACCTACACACTCAGTAGGAGAAGGGTTTTTTAGTCACTACCGGAATACAAGGTAACAGTGATACCTCCAGCTATGTTGTGTCTCCTTGTGCTATGCTGCAGTGCCATTGAACTATAGCTTACTTTAGAGCTCATCCATTCCAGCACTAGACTACACTGATGAGATTAAGCTTGAGACACAACTCATCCTTCAAGGAATAAGCCTCCATGTTGCAGCTGGAGAAGATGATTAAAGAAAAAAGGCACTATCCTGTACAGACTCTTCAAATGATCAAATTACTGTAAATCTTCTCTCCAATCTGCACATAGTGCCAGCACCATCCACTCCTAAACCATTCTTGTCGAGCAAATGGAGTCTTAGCAGTGGCAATGCAAAGCTATCAAAGAGACTTGTATGATCCCCACAAGTCACATGAAGAAGGCCAGATGTGCAGATGTTGCCAGCAGTTCTCCAGAACTCTGAATGAATAAGCAGCTCCTCCACCTGCTTCCAGGAGCTATGGTAAACAGCACTCACCAAACATTTTCTACTCGCTTGAGGGGAAACATCCCACATCATTTCAAGAGAAATGTCAGCTCTTTTCTCAGCCTGACTATTGCTCACTCTCAATGTGTTTAATACCAGGAGGTGGTGGTGGCAGGGCACAGGGACTGAACACATGAATACAGCTGTGAAGAATCATCCCAGCTGACAAAGACATCATTGCTTTCAGACTTTTGTTGCCAAATGCTTCTCAGCAGTAAGATGATGGAATATTTATAGTGTATCTTGACAGCATGGTTTCAAACCATCAAGTCACACTGAAGCATCACATCTTGAGTCAACACTAGATCCTCTGTAAGTGCATAAAATGTTAACCCAATAGCTTCTGACAATCACAACAAACTTACCTTCAAAACATGGCAAAAAGAAGGGACAAGGGAAGCTGCCTTCTTTAAAATACTTGGCACAGACCATGGCTGCAGACACACCATCCACATCCAAAGATGATTTGTCTGCACTCAAGAGGCAAGTTCTATAGACCTAACAATCCTGCCAGAGAGAGTAGATTCTGTTTTGTAGGGGAGCACCTATTTTTCAACTACTGCTCTGATTATTATTGGTACATTTCATGTTATATGTGGCATGGATTGAACATCAAAGAATAACTATTTTAAAGCATTTTCCCCCTTGCACATTGGTTCTCTCTCAATCTCTAAGGTACTGTCAACCAGAAATACCATTTCAGATGGCATCTGAAAACTGTGTTGTTACCTATGTCACAGCAGCTCCAAAGGAGCTTTTGAGCACTGGGCATACAGGCTACATGCTGCAAAGCTCTACCGCGTGTCATCTGCAGCTATCCAAGGACACAGTGGGTAGCAGGCCACTGCAGGAACCTCTCCTCTGGCACTCCTGCAGGTGCTGCACTTAGAGCTCCACTCCAGCTCCACTTTGGCTACTCGGTACAGCACTCTGATCAGCTGCACCATCACTGCTGCTTCAGAGAGATTCCAGCTGCCAGAAACAGCTCTGCTCTCCCTGCAGCAAGTGCTCTTCTGCTTCCAGAGTTCACGCTTGAAAGCGGAGGTTATGAACCAGCATCAAATATTTTAGTTAAGATTCTACTTTTCTTTATTTAAAACCAGCCTGTGATGATACCAGAATAATGACAACTTGGAGCTCCAGATGGGGATATTCCAGTCTGTAATTATAATTAAGTATATAGGAAGACCCAAAAATGTATTCTGTGGCGCATCTGTGCTGTAGGCACTGTAAGATACTGCACTGTAGTTGACCTAGACAGCCAATCTGCACATCTTATGCAGCAAGACAGCAGCAGCCTTTCCGAGACCTGGATGGGCTGTGAACACACACATTGAATTTGTCACTCTAAACAAACCCACAGAACTAACGTGATCCTTGCTAGACATCAGTCTGCTTGTACATTATACTGCTTTCACACACAATTTTATCTCTTACCACACACACGCCATTTTATTTGTTACCAATGTGTACTGCAAGCTGTTTGGGCCACACTGTAGCGCCTACCCAGCAAAAGAGGGCTCAGATGTTCTGTTGCAAAAGCATCACCGCATCAGTCAGTGAAATATTGTATCCTTTAAGACACCACAGCATTAGAGAGGAGAGCATACACGATACAGCAGGATTTAAGCAGTCTCTATATACTCAATGTGTTAAATGCAACAGGAAGAAGTCATTAAATAAAGCTACTTAAACATCTAATATCTTTAACACAATGCATGTTGATGCTGAAAAGGCATAAATAAAAATAATTTTGAAAAGGTGTATGGAAAGCAATTCTAGCTGTCAGGACCTGAACTTCAGCATTCAGAGTTTCTTTTCCTGCAGCTAAACCTGACAGCTAAAATAGCAAGGAGCTGTTTTCAATTAGACTGCATATACAAGCCCCCCAACACTGTTGGCACAAAAGAATGTTGGACAATTGTGAAATAAGTAATGTATTTTGATTTCAGTCGTACTAGATGTTTGACTCCTGCATGTAACTATGGGACAGATCCTCAACTGCTGTAAATGAGCAAAACTTCAGTGGCTGTAAAGCAGCTTTGCCAGTCTGCAAATAGCCAGTGTAGTCAAGGCTGATCTGCTGGTAGATTATTCAGGGGCAAGAGTGAGGACCCCTGCCAAAACCAGTGACTATCATCAAGGCTGCTTCAGCAGGGTCAGGCATGTGAGAAAGACATCTCACACAGGGACCACGGATGTTTGCTTTTGATGGGCTATGACCCTGTGTTACAGGATGAGAAAGTAAAGATGACAGAGAAGGAATACTTTCTGCTTCCTCCATGTGAAGTAATTTCTGACTCTAAATAAACCTGCAACATTTGCAGCCTGAACTAAATCTGCCACCAGCTTGTTAGCGCCCCCAACACTCAAACCATACTGAGAAGAAACAGAAGCATACACCATTAATTTCCTACTTTATCTTACCTGAAAAATAAGGAACTCCAGATCAACTAAATGCAAAGAGCACTGAATCGCTACTAGAACTAGAAAAGAGAGTCACAGAGCCACTTGAAAGTACAGGTGGCAGGCCAGGACCTCAGATGACCAAGCTTTCACTTGCAGACACAGGCAGGGAAATCATGAGCTGCCACCAAACAGATCTATTAGAGGGTCTGAGTGATGCCAGAGATAAGAAATGCCTGTATACCGCACATGCACCCAAAGAACTGCCCCCCCATCCCAAACTAATGTTGCACGTAGCAGAAGCACACCAGACTGAGGACTACCGCTCAACCAGTGTAGTGAGAAACATACATCACTGCTGTCCATGCGTGCATTTTCAAGAGATGGGGCTCTCAGCTGCTCATACATGTGTCAACACATGCCATGGGCAGCACCAAGAAATGAGGTCAAGCAGAAAGAAGCACTGACTCACATCGTGCACATGTGGGGCTCAAGAGCAGTTTGGTCTTAAGCACAGAGTACAAATGGTACGTGCAATGAGAGCTGATGCCACTGCAAACTTCCAAATGCCTGATCTTTGTTCTGTCTCTTCAAAACCATGACATATTTTTAGATAACAGCAGTAAACCACTCAAAGGCTGCAAACATAAAGCTGATATTCTGTATGCAGAAAGCTTAAATGTCAAGTTACACGTATACATATTTCCACATATACATATAGCTTTTTAGCTTTCAATTAAACCCAGCCTTTAACCTACTATTGTTGTGTTTTGCAGAGCTTTCGTTTCATAGAAAAGATAGAATCTCAGATTCTATAAAGGTTTGATTTGGTTCAAGGTGTAAAACCTGCAAGCAGAACATTCCTCTTTTCAGGACCTGCATCCTTTGCCATTCCCTTGGCACCAGGCTGTGCAAAAAGACCCCTTGTTTGCAGCAGAAACCTTAAATTGCTATTAGTAGCAATAATAGCTGAATGTGAAGTGCATTGTAAATGTGGCAAGAGGACCAAACAATTGAGAGAAGTGCCGTCGTGAAGTTTCTAATTTACATCAATATTGCAACAACTCAAACTATACATCAAGTACTGCAGACCATGTAAGAGTCCCTGGGGGGGTATTTCAGTTCTGTAGCATTAGGTAATATCCTAAGCAAAATTAGCATATACTGTAAAGTATGCAAAACCAGCATGTGTTAAATCCAAGTGTGAAGCTGAGTGCACTACTAAAATTAATGGAAACAAGACTCCCCACTACTTTCAAAGCTAAAACTATCTCGTCTAACCTAATAATTCATTGGCAACAAATAGTATTAAAAACGCTGTCTCTCTCTTAGCTGTTTCCTGTACAATTATGCATTTTGGACTTGTTCACCCGAATCACATTCTCATCTCCACATATCAGAGAGGGCTCACAACAATTTACATCATCCAGAGCAAGTTATCACTCATGAGCTATGTGGCAGAAGCACCTCTCCTTCTGGATTCTTCCCTCTAATATTTTAGTAAAAAACTTTTAGCTTTAAAACTGCGGCTACTACATAAAGAAAACAAAAAGTTTATGTTTGGGGATTTTCTTAGCTGTAAAATAAAATGAGACACATGCAATCTCAGACCTGCTGATCTAATTGAAGAAAAGATGAGATCAGGCCCAGAGAGGCATGGACAACCCATTTGAGGGCACAGCTCCATTTAAAAGGAGAAACAAAACAAAACGAGAGAGATAAAACAGAAAGGAAAAACATTACAAGATAGCAAAGCACAACAAACATCAAGGTTTTTTCAAGTATAAGGGATAAAGATGTCAGGCACTGGTTATAATTTGAAGAGCATAACATTTGTGATCCTTTAATGCAAGTGCAGATTAAGAACTAAGCAGGTGAAAATGACTACTGTGAATTCGGACAGGTGTGGAAAGATCATCCTTTGTTTAAATCTTTTTAGAAGGAAGGACTCTTCTAGCAAGAAAAAGAAAAAATTCAAAACTCCTGAATAACCAGGAGAGACTTGGTAAGGTGATTCCTTTTTAGAACCTCAGATGCACAGGACTGGCAAAGAGAGCAAGAAGGGGAATGTGGTCCTCCTTCCAAGGACTTGGAAGATATGTCAAATCTACTGCCTACAAATGCCAGAACGCAAACTGCAGAAATATTAGTAAGCAGCAGAGTGTAAATTCATAGACAATTATCCAGAGAGACACAATAACAAAGGTATTAAGAGTAAAAGCACCGTCTCATCTGTCAAGCAGATCCCCATGCTGTCTAGAGGATGAGCTCCACACACATGCACCCTGTACAAGTCCAAGGAAGATAAACTGTGTTCCTGATGGTAGGACTCAACAAAAGGCATGGGAAACATTATGTGTTTGACAAGGCCAGGAAGCAATGAATCGTTTGCCTCATTTGGCTATGACAACCCTATTTTTCAGGCCCTCATATCTGAACAAAGCACACACACTGTTTTCTATAGCGGGATCCAAACATCCGAGGTTCTAGGGGAAAAATACTTTTCCTAATGAACACTACTTACCTCATGACATAGCCTGAACAGGAAGTATGACCCTCCCCATTATACAGATGAAGAATCAAGCACAAGTGTATCAGGCTGAAGGGTGCAGAGAGACCCATAAAATAAGGAGGTGTCTTGAGGTCACCCACGACCTCTGCTTTCCTACCATTAACCATGGTATGAGATCTTGGCACTCCAAAGGTTCACACAAAGCATTTGAGGGGAAAAAAATGAAAGCAAGTTCCAGTGAGTTCCCAGTGCTGAGGAAGCTGCTGTCAGATTTACGTTGAAGCAGATTAACAGCAATGCCACGTGCTGAGGAGTAAAACAGCTTCACTATACACCCACTCTCCCTGCAAAACTTCCAGCAACTGACAGCTAGCACCTGACAGCTCTGCAAAATCTGCACTTCCTCCACACAAATGGAAGACTCCATCTGAACATATCAAATGTGATAGCAAAGCTTGCACCCAACTCAGCCTGCATGGACTGCCACTAGATTGAAACACTACTTTATAATGCCAGCCTTCATAATAAAGCAGATCCTGCTGTGAACACATGATTTTCACAGGACATTAGAGTGGGACTAAGGGGTCTATATTCAGCTCCCTACTCCACTACACAGACCTTTGGGTGACCCTGGACAAGTAACTTGGTCTTCCTAAGAAAGAGGACTAATAACTTTGCTAAGGTAATGGGAATTTGAGTTTGCTGAACACCTAAAGGATGACATTTACAATCCCAGCCCTGAAATCCCAGGGAATTGTAAGTTCTGTCATGTGGAAAAACTGAAAACAAATAAAACTAAACCACTTGAAAAATAAACCCATCAAACCCTGGCCTTTAGGCATTCTGCTAACAAGCTTACAAAGGATTTGTCTAGAGGCAGCCCTCCTATATCAGCAGCCAATCTATTGATGGGCATCTGGTGTTAGGTTTATCTGGCTAATACAGACAACAGGAATGTGGAGAGGCATGCATAGAGCAAAGACTACCAGTATCTTCATAACAAGTACTGGTGTCTTATTCTAATACAGGATGCACTGAGAGAGCAAAGAACATGGCCAGAATAGTTTCACTACCACAAACATCAGCCCCAGACTGGTTGGGGCACTTCTACAGCATGTTACTGGCTTAGCTGTTAACAGACACAGCAAACTTGGATAAGACTGGAAAAAGAAAAAGAGGGGGGCAGGAAATTGGCAGGGGGGAGCCCAGCTGTCAAAAAGAAAGTGTTTGATAATTAGAGAGCAAAGTGAATGGCACCTGCTCTCAGCTGAGGCACTGCTGCTACCTTCGGCATCCATTATTCCCATTTAGGGCCAAACAAAGAATCTCTCCCCCAGTTTTAACAATGGAAATAGAAGACTCGAGACTGTTTCGGATAAAACAAATCTTATGGCACTTATTTCCCAGGAATCCAGAAGAGGCAACAATGTCAAGAGGAATACAATGTATTACATCAAGCTCTCCCTTCCATTCATGGGAATGATTTCAGCTACCTGAAATGGCTATAGCTTTCCATCTTCATTCTTGATCCCTAATAGACAAAAAACCCTATTCAGCAGGGAAGAGAGACAATGAAGAAAACAGCAGACTAAAAGTAGGAAATACTAAGTCTTGTGGATCCCTAGAGTAGACTGAAATGCCCAACAGATTACAAAACAAAGCCTTGTAAGAGTCTATAAGCAAGCATCTCAAATAAATGCCCAAATGGTCAGTGCTGCCCTTGAAATGCAAACAGCAAACCTTTCAGAAGGATATTTGACTCACACCTTGAAGAGCAGTGACAAAGTCCAGAATATCGCAAATGTCTTTAAACTCTACCTAAGGAAGCTGCCATGGTCACATTAGCTTTCTGCATCACCAGCAAATGAACTTCAGTTACAGCCCTCAAGCCGCTTATGGAAATCACAAAATTTGGAGCGACATCTCCAAACATTTCAATCACAGGGTGAACAAGGAAGAACAATACAGAAGACTTTTTCCAGACTTTTAGCTTTTAACCAAATCAAAACACTTGGTATGATTTAGAATCAGGTTCTAGATACATACCTCCTACAACACTGATTGGGATCAGATCTAGAGAGATTCTAAAATGAATGGCATTTGGTGATAAGGCAAAGACGGTGTCTGGCCACAAACTGACCCTGCCTACCTGAATGTCACAATTTTTTCCTTCCTTGTGGAAAAGTAATTACAGAAGGCTGGGTTTTGTTGGGTTTTTTTCCCCTATAATGACTAAACTGCCTCTCTTAAAATACTGAGATGTTGGTTCTTGCTTTTCATGGAAAACTGAAGGAAGGACAAAAAGATAATGAGAGCTAAACCGCTGTTCCCACAATGTGCCCATAAGGTTGCCACAAAGACATGCTAGCCAAAACCACAGTCCCCCACCTCCCACCGGCCTGAGGTCGCAGCCCTTAGCAGCTGGAGAAGTAAAAGTGCTGAGTATTACTCACTGCCATGACGAGCTCAAAAGGATATTTGTAGACTCGAACTGGGGACTGGTATTTCTGCACCATTTTTACTACACACCTGTAATAGAAAGAAATCAGAAAATTTTAGATCACTTACACCAAACACCACAATGCATTCTAGCAATTTTCACAAACAGACCTTACTAGAAGAATTAACTCTTACAAATAGAGTGGAGGATACATATTAGGTAGAACATCTTGCCCAGCATTGCTTAGCAAGTCAGTGGCAGAGACAGAACAAAAGGCAGGTCTCTGCAGTCCCAGTCTAGTGCTGTGTCCAGCACACGGTAGCGTCCTTTGCTGCTTCCCAACACTACTGCAGTAAATTCAACTTAAGGCTCCAACAAAACTCACAATAATTAAAGCACAAAACAGAGATGTAAAGACAGAATCAATTGTACTCTGGAGAAGGAGCCTGTCTTAGGAGCCTTACAAAGCTTAAATGGCAATTTTTCCCCCCATTTTCCTTTTCTGCGTTACATTTGTAATCATTATGCAAAACTCCCCTTGCTGAAAGCTTCCACAGCATCCCATATCTTGGCGTTTTAAATGCTTTTGTGCACAAAGTAGCATTCAGCTGTTTTAACCCACTAAAAGAAAGGAAAAGGAACAGCATGCTTAAAGAACATGCCTGACACTAAGCTAGCAATCACATCCCACTGACTGGGTGCCCACTGCTTCCAGCTGAACTAAGGAAATAACTGCATGCAATGGAAACAATTCAGTTCTCAGCATTTCATTTCTCCTAACCACCTCTCACTGTTCTCATCAGGATTCCTCCCTCAGACTCTCTTGCTGGGGTTTTAACCCTCAAATATGCATCAATAACCAGCATCTCAAGGAAGTACATAAACCATTAAAGAAAAGGTTATTAGGCTGCTTTCTGCAATTCCTTTAGGTTCCTTTATATTGCTCCCATTAATACCACTACAAACATCAGAAACACAAAAGACCGGACAGCTGGTTTGAGACACTACTCTAAAACTCACCCCACTCAAATTCCACTGCTGAGCAGACACAGCCCTCGGCAACATGACGCAGTGTAGCGCTGAACTCAACAGTCAAAGCATTAAGACAACTTATCCCTGACATTTTAAGCCCAGAAATGAAGCTGAAAGATGAATTAAAAGGCAAACGGCAATAGATTCTCCCTCAGAAGGACTGCTGCAAAATACCATTACACAGTAAAACCTAAGCAAGGCAGAAGGGAAAAAGACTCTAAAAAGTTTGAGTACCTGAGAACGGGGAATGTTTGTAGAACAAGGGTCTCACAATCAGACAGTTATTCTGCAGAGGATCACGTTACCCAAGGAGCAATGTTCAGGACTTGCAGGGTCTCTAGGAGTCTTAGTGGTACTAAAAGCCAGTTCACGCAAAACAAGTAAATGCAGAGAATGCATCAGCAGAGCATCCAACTCAAACTGAAGTGAGCAGAGCAGGGGCAAGCAAAGCCCCAGGAAGCCCAGGCTGCTATCACATATCAGATACCCGAGCCAAGAGGCACAAGGCACCTTGTAACTCAACACTGTAATATGATTATGTAAGTGCGATACCTAGGCTGTGCGGGAACCTTCCGAGTAAGTGCAAATATAGCAAGAGAAGCCTCGTCAGACGTATTTAGCTGTGATCTTGCTCCCCGTTCTGACCTCGCCTGCTAAACCAGGAATTCCTGCACCTCTGTAGGAGGGGGTCAGGGACCTCCACAGGAGGAAGTCTCAGGACAGAGCACACAGTCTAGAATCACCCAGAGCCCAGAGATGAAGTCACCAGCAACAGAACAACAGGATGGCACAAGCTGTATTTCAACAGCCTTAACCATGCTGCTTGGACAAATCTCCCTAGCAGCTGCAATACCCAATTGCCACAGGTTTACTGCCCCATACTTGTCTAGTTGAGGGAAGTTTGAGAAAAAGAGCCTGTGACTATTATACCCATGGGAAGCTGTGGAAGAAAGACAGCTGATAACTCATACCTGCCCTAGAAACCTTTCGTACCTTGAGGAAAGTACAGTGGCAGACCTTCTATGCCCTCTCCTCAAAACAGAGCTGCGAGACAGTCATTCTGCTTCTCAAAGCAAGAGGGACTCCAGCTATAACTCCGGGGGGGGGCAGGGGGAACAAAAAAAAAAACCACCACAGAAAAGGCAGTGAAAGGTAGCTACTCAGTGCACACAGATACAGATGGACAATTAGCACTGATAATGATGTAAGATTTTCAGGTGTTACCACTGGGCAGCTGGGCCATATTAGCTAAAGACATGCATCCTACTAGGGCTTTAGAACCAAAAAGACAGACATGTTTTTAAAGTTGTCTCTTGTATTCCACTCAAATTATAAACAGATATGTTCAACCACTTTGTAAAGCAACCAGAAAGAAACTACACAACCACAGAATATGTCTGCTCCTTAAACATCCATCGTACCACTTCAGCATCTGCAGTGGCCCAGGCTACCTGCTCCACTTCATATTTGCATCTGGCTAAAAGCATATATTAGGAAACACAGCTCAGCTGAAGAGCAGTGACTCACTAAACTGCAGCTTGATCACTTGGAAACCCTGATCCACCACTAGAGACAAACCTGTAGCCATTGATTGGGTAACACCAGGGAAGAGCATGATTTCAGCCAGCCAGGCCCAGTGCAGTTTGTAAAAATTCAGAGAGGCTGGAGCTGTCAAAGCATTGAAGCAACATATCTAGCTAATAGTCACTTTAACCATACCAATTAGATATTAAAAGTGTTTCAATTATTGCACACCTGAACACAGAAAACAGCAGCAGCTACCACATTTCACAAAGCATCCCGTGACACACTGACAGCAGTGCCAACAGCACAGAGACTCCCTGCAGAGTCTCCTGCTGGCCTGCAGAGACAGCCTGCAGCTCCCTGCAGAGTCCAGCTGGCCTGCGTACCCCCTTTTGCTACAACCCATACAGCAATTCACAGATGAACCAAACCCTAGAAGGCAGAGAGTTAATTATAAGCTCGAGATACACAAGCTGGCACTGTACCAGAGGAAGGAGGGCATGGAAGGGGACATGAAATGGAAGGATATGAACCCCTGATGGCACATGCATTTCCCTGCTGTAACTTTGGTAGCATTTCAGAGAAATGGTGAATTCTTAACAAGAAGTGGTGTACACACAGCATGCAAAGCTACCACTACATATTAGCCAAGCTTGAAGACTGTGAGGGCTCCCATGAGGAATACACATCACTACACACACAGCAAAGGGAAGAGAGGCAGTGATATTAACTATATGCTTCCATTTTATCATCCGCTATGCATCTGCAGGATTTTCCATATGCTTAACTTTTATTCTACTATTTGTAGGAGAGGCTTACTTGACAGAATACAGCCAGATGGCTGGAAATCAGCAATTGAGTTTATATATTCAATATACATAAAGCCCTGAAACAAAACCCCCAACCCCTGCTTCTCATCCAGACTAGTATGAACTCATTCAGCTCCTTCCACATTAGAGCTGCCTGTTGGATGGTAGAACTCTGCAGCAAGTGACTATTAACTTCTCCCACCTGTGGTGGCTTCTTTTCAGCTGTAAGAAACAAACTGAGCAATTTTGTTTTGTTTTGTTTTTGACAAAGAACTGCTGAAAATAGCAGAATTCAAGACTTTCTCAAATACCATTACAACATGTGAAAGCCAGCTGCGGCACCCAGCTAAGTTGATATTTCCACTTAGAAAAAGGGGGACTCTGCAGGGCTATAGTCTTTCCTCCCCCCTTCTAGAGTAAGGCAGAGAGAAAGGTGCATGACATTTCCTCTGCCTGAAATGCCTTTCACTTAGGTAGATGTTGACACAGTAGCTAATGCTTTATACACATCATAACAATATGGTACCAAGCTGTAGGATATTTATTAGAGCTCTTTCACATAAGAACTTGAGAACAAGTCTTTCGTATCTTGATGTAAGGAAGCCTCAAAGTGGAACGGTGCCAGCATAAGCCTTTACTATCTTTTAGAAGCAGCCATCTTCTCAGGCAGGACTTCATCTTACCCCCTGAGAAACACCTATGGTGCAGGGGTGAAGCAGCACGGAGGGCTGCAAGCCAGCACACTGCTGTGGAGCCTGGCCACCACTCTGTACACCTTGCAGAGATGCCTGGAGTCCTGTTGCAGATTATAATCAAAGACAAGCAACACAAACATTCAAACAACAACATTCACATGTTCTTTATAATACAATAAGGAACAGTCTCTTTGGCTGAGAGGGGAAGAAGAAAAAGGAACAGCATACAGCATTCTGCTCTCAAAGCCTTGTAAAGTTACCAGTTTCTTCTGTGTATGTATCAAAATAAGCTTCAAGCCTAGTACTTCCACACCTTCATCTCCTAAATTAATTTTCTCACCAAAGAACCACCACTGACCTTTTACACACAGCCACATACTAAATCCCTGATATTTGCCAACCTGCAGCAGTAGATAAGCTTTCTTGAAGGAAAGCTCCTAATTCCTTGCCTTGCTACTCCATAGGGAGTCGTACTATGCCATTTTATCCATCAACACTACAGTCAATAGTTCAATACTCAAGTTCAATTTAAGAACAGAGACATGCTTCAGCTTAACATGTAAAACAAGAGTAGGTCCAGCCACCAGGTCCCTTGACAGTGCAACAAAGCACCAGCACAAAACTGTTTCAGCTTGCCCTGAGTAAAGTTTGCAGTCTTATTTTCTCTGTACACAGGCATGCTGTACACAGACACACTCATTAGCCCAATCAGACAAGCAGTGCCATCAGCACAACCCCATTCTCACTGTCCACAAGCCGATTTTACTACTTGGAGGAGTTAAGCCAAGTGACCCAGAGAACAGCACATGCTTGGTTTAACCCTGCCCTAAAGCCAGTGGGGTTTTATATAGAAGCTGACCCAAATACATCAATACATTTAGTAGCAACTTACCAGGGTCAGCCTTTGACTTCAGGGCCAGTTTTTTGGTTTTGTGGTTTGTTTTGTTTTGTTTTTTTAAGACCCAGAGGGAGCTAAGCAGACAGAGCGCCACACTCCTAGTAGCAACACCAGCAGCAAGGCTGATGCTTGCACGCAAAAGGAGACGGGGTCCCACTGGCTGCTTCTGCTACGCTGCAGGTGAGCCCACTCTGAAGCAAACCATCACCAGCCTTCAGCAAGAGGAGATCCAGCATTTATCCAACTTCCTCTAAATAGGACAAAAATCAGCAAACTTTAAAACAGTTTTTTTGAAGTAAACCTGAAGCAATCCTCAGCCAGCCTGCCAGCTTGAGCCTGCCACTCACCACCACTCGGGTTTTCACCTGCTCCCTCCTTAATATCCACAGAATTATGGCTAAAATTCCCCTCTCAGATTCCCCTTGCTGTACGGATAACGGCTCCCGGCACCCTCACACACCCACTCACCGGTCCGCCCGCGACCCCCCTGCCCCGTACGAAGGCCGGAACACGCAGCCAGGCACGGCGGCCGCCCCTCAGCCACCCGCACCAGGAAAAGCCTCCCGCCCCTTCCCTCACACGCCTCCCCAAGGGACCACCGGGGAAGAGGGACCACCGGGGAAGAGGGACCACCGGGGAAGGGGGACCCGGCGCGGCGGCGGCCGCCCCCCTCTCCACCCCGCGTCTCCTCACCGCGGAGCACGGCGGAGCCCGGCCGGGCCCATACCGAGCGCGGCGGCAGCAACAGCAGCCCCAGCCCGACCCCGGCTGCACCGCGCCGCCGGCTCCACGCGCGGCTTCAACCACGGCGCGCGCGGCCCNGGCGAAGCGGGCCGGGTCCCGCGGGGCGCGGCGGGCCTGGGCAGCAGCGACTGGCGGAGCGCGGCGAGGCTGCCACGGGGGTTTTACCACAGGCTTTACAGCAGCATTTCCCGCTCCCTGTCCGTTAGGCTGCTGCCGCGGGCCTGGCACAGCAGGCCAAACCGAGGTGATGCCTAATCTGTAGAAGGCTTTAACTTATGACTGTTACCTGCCTTAAAAGAGGGTGTGTGCGTGGAGATGAGCTCATGCAGGCTTGCAGGCTGAGCTTCCCAGGCTGGCACCAGCCCCTGAGGAGGGGGAACCCGCTTGGGGTCTGGGCTGGAGGAGGCAGAGTTACAGCTCCCAAACGAGATCTCACGCTCCTCGTGACGGGGCAGATCAGGCCTTCATGAACTGAGATGCCTACTCACCTCAGTCCTTAAACTCTACCGTTGCACCGTATGGAGGTTTGGTTTATTACGTGACTTATTACACAGCTACAAACTCACACTTTGAGCAAATGTTCCTATAACTGAATTCTCCCGACAAGGTAAAAGGCAATCATCCAGCTAAGTGGCCTTGAGGAGGACGCTGGGGTGCTTTCTCACCTCTCAGCCTGTTTTTCTCTCACTGTCTTTGAAAATCTGTACATTGTTTCATGAACCTTCAGGAGATTGCACTTGCCCTGTGCTTCGGAGAGCATGGTGAGAGTAGACCCTGTTCATCAAACCATGATGTTGTAGCAGATAGTTGTCACCATCTGGTGAGCATTCTTGAGGACATGGCTCTACTGGAGGAAAAGACACCCACGCTGCAGCCACTTTGGGATGGAAGAGATAGCTGCTGAGCAGGCACATGGTCCTGGGGCAGGAGGAGCATGTGGCACCAGAAGTGGTGGAGGAGAGGAATGTGGGAGACCAGCCTGGGAATGTTTTGCACCTACAAAGCCTCCTTTCAAGATGTCCCTAGGGACCAGATGCCACTTTGCATGATGTTATTGAAAACCATCTCACTCACATTTACTGCTGCTTTTTCTTTTCCTGTCTCCTTATCACTTCTAGCTGTAGAGCATCCCCTTATCTGGGCAGGCATTTCAGGAAGCTGTGGTCCTATTTCTGATCAGCAATATTTCCTGAAATGTTCTGCTGTCTCAAACCGAGCAGACCAGCCTGACACTGCTCTGTAAACTACGAACCCACAGAGCTGTCAAATGTCAAAGCACTCAAGGCTGCAGCCTGCAGAGTCAGAGCAGGCAGCTTTTCCTAGAGGCCTTCACAGAACAGTCAGGCATCGAAAGCCACAAAGTTATTCAAGGCCTGCAACATCTACGTTCACTTTATAAATAAATGCTGTCTTTTCCCATTCAGAATGCAACTTCTTTTTCAGAGCAATGGCATTTCTTTTCCATTCCTCAATCACTGTGGAATTTCCTCAGAGAAAACAGAAGAAAAAATAAAATACTGTTTCTACCCTCTTGCTACAAAACTTAGAGCAGCCCATTACTACTTCGTGACATAATAGCGACAGTTTTCCTTTTGTTCTAGTCATGAAAGCTGGTCAAGATTTTGGCCAGTAACATCCCATCCTTTCCTCTGCTGGGCAATCCTGACTATAATTCCTGTTTTCCAACATACATTTTCTCCTGCTGCCAAAAGGTCACCTTGGCATTTTCCAGTGTTGGTAGGCTGCCTTTTCCCCTGACACAGAGCCAACTCTCCCCTGGCATTCCCAAGGGCTGTGAAGTCTCTTGCTATCCTTCCACCTACAAGCACTGGGTGCTTGCCTCAAGGGCTGGCATTCAGCCCTCAGTATGTCTCGTGGGAGCTGCTCAGAAAGAAGTTCTCACCCCACACCAGCCCAGCCCAGGAACTCCTGCCAGTCTCTGCAGTTAGAAAGGAGAATGTCTGCCAGGAAGGACATCTGGTCTGGAGATACCATTCAGCCTCCACTTCCCCCATTACCAAGGACTTTTCACTGCAAACTCTCTCTTCCTCTCAACTCTCATCTGTGGGCGTAAATTTGAAAAACTCAACAGAAATTCAAGAGAGCTGGTGTATTATGTGCAGAAAAAAACTTGTAGGGATTGTTCATGGGATTGTTATTCCTATTTACCTTATTATCAAAGCAGCTGACCTCTGAAGAAGCTGCAAAGGATGTTTGTGGCAACACTGTAGTCAGCGAGGCCAGAAAATTCTGTGGTCTGTCTTGGAGGTGCTGGGGTAGACTCAGCCCTGTGCAGAAGAAAGATCATGGTGTAGCGGAAAGGCAGCATCACGCAGCCAGCCCAGGCCTTTCTGCATCTTCGCACTAAGGTGCTTTTCAGCCCTCTTTCACACATGTTCAACAACTCTTAGAAAATCAGCATTGTTTAAACATTAAAGAGTCTCTTTAAAAATTCAGCAGCAAAGTTCACCTGGTTTTTAGAGCCATATTTAAAGCGGTGTGGAAGTGTATTTCCACTCTCTAGAACTGGGCTTCAGTCCAGCCCATGTCACTGAGTGGAGCTGGGAGAAAGTGGAGGCTCTGCAGCCTCCAGCGCTGGGAACAGACATGCCAGTCTAGTCCACAGCAGTGTTCAGGGCTAGCTTTCACCTCTGCTACCTCTACATCTCTGTAGAGAAACCTTTTAGCACTTAACCTAGCTCTGTTTCACAAAAGCTAAGCAAAAGTTGGGTCTGTTGTTTTGAGAGCCAGCAAAAGTTAAAATATTGAGGCTTTTTTCACGGAAAACGCAGATCAGCAGTACATCGTGCCACACCATTCACCAGATCCTTTTGTGCCAGAAGGTTGCGCCCCATATCCTATGGGTCCCTAGGGCTTTGCCTTCCCCCTGCCACTCAGAGAAGCTGATACTGTCAGTCCCATTTTTTATGGTACAAAACAGGTGAAATGTGCTGCCCAAGGTCACACAGTGAGATGGCAGAGATCATTGACAGAGACGAAACTGGAGATCTAATGAGCTCTAGTCCAGTACATTTACAGCAGATTCAGTTACCTTACCCATCAGACTGTAGATAAACAGTGTGCTAATGGCTCTCTGCTACATTCACCTTTCAAGATAATGCCTAGGTGGCTACCTGCCCAACCTTCCTTTTTTTTGCAGCTGTTCAAATAGTTAGATAGTCATACCTTGTTTTGTTTTATTTCATTAGGGAAAGAGGTCTCCCAACCTCTGACCCACCAACAGTTAAGAACTGAATTTCTGCTTTGCATAAGAAAAATACAAAATAAAACCATTGCATAAGTGATATTTAACCCCCAAAGCTTCCAGGTCAACAGCTGACCATGCTGATGCTCTTTAAATGCATCTTTATGAGTTTATACACATGCGATGTGTTGAACGTGGTCTATTATGTCCGTTTAAAGGGACTGTTTGCATTTTCCCCAATGGCTTATAAAATACTTGCCATTTTCCATCTTATTCACTCAGGAAGATCTGATACCAGGCAGGACTGATTTTTAACAGAAATACTCCTCCTTCTACTGCTCATTTCTGTTCGGTTGTACTGGGACCCTCGTAGACAGATACAGCATGTTGCGACAGCAACACATCTCCACAACCTTCCAAGCAAGCTATAATATTGCAAATAAAGATAGAATTCAGTTTTTTGCAATAGTGCTAGATAGGCCCTGCGTAAATAAAATGCATCCTGTTTAAATAACATATTCTGTGACTTCTCTTTCTGTGCTGATTGTTCCTTTATGTGTTTCCCCTTTTGCCTCTTGGTAGCTCTGTGAGGAGATGTCACCCCATGACTTGCTGAGTTCTGCCGAATTCCACTTGCCTGGGAATAAAGCATGACACAAGTTTGTTATTCTGGGTCACTGAAATCAACATCAGCTCCAGGAGCACAACTCTTGTCATATCTTAGCTTTCAACTGAAAAGGTAGCAGTTAGTAACAATGCTATTAATAGAGAATGGAAAGTTTTCCGTGCTTGAAGTAAAGGCAAAAGGAATATGATAAGTTCAAAGAAAGTAATGGAAATCAGTTAAGTTAAATATGACTGCTTTGGAAAGCACACAATGCTTGATGTTTGCTCGATGCAAGGATCTGCAGTGGCTGATAGGAACCTGGAGGATTTCTTTTCCAAAGAGGTTGCCAGTAAGCTGAGAGCACAGAACTGTCTAGGCTTTTTAAAAGGTTAATATCGTCACAGCTCTTTTGCTAGCAGACAGCTCAGGATACACAGAATACAGCGGCCCTGGGTCAGCATCTCTCTGTTTTCACCCTTATGCCATGTGTTAGTATCAACTGCACAATGTTTGTGCTTTGTCAGGCTTGTCTCATCCAAGCCTTCACCCACTGTGCTACTTTTATACAAAATCTTCTTTCTTGGGACATTAAAATACAAATCACTTGACTATGGAAGGAGCAGCAAGTATATTCTCTTTCAGAGAGAAAGAGAATGTAACTGATCCCTGCTGGGACAGGACTGGGCTGTGCCCTTCTAGCACTCAGGGAGGTGGAGTTCAACACTTATTTTGAGAAAATGCCATGATTCTCGGAGTTGGTAGCAAAACTCTTGTTGACTTCCACCAGATTAAAGTTTGGCCTAAATAGTTGTGTTTTCCCCATAACTTGTCCCTTTTCTACTAGGTTTCTCAGGTGCTGTTGGGTATACGTAATGACACAGTACAGCTGAAGACCTGCTACTTCCCAAAATCTTGTGTGTACTATTCTCTGGCAAGCGTGGTGAGCAGTGGCTGGAGACATCTCCCTAGGATGCAACTTCCAGCCACATGCTTTTGAAGACATGCTGCTAGGAGCGGGTTAGTATCTGCCATACTAACCCCAGGCGAACTGGAGGTGTTTTTCCAGAGACAGAGTAGACCAAACTGGTGAGACTGGATTTTGGTCTGTGCACCTCTTACCTGTCTTCTTGCAGCTTTGTCCTGGCTATGTCACACACAAGAAGAGAACAAAGCCATAGGGCTAAACCCACAAGTAACACCAGTGTTAACTATCATTCTACCGAAAGAGAGAGCAGTGGGGAACAAGCTATTAACCATAGGGTATCCCACGATTAATATTTTTGGAGGTATCTCCTTCCTGGGAATATTCCGTGTGAGTGGTCCAAGAATTATGTTTCCTTTTAAAAGAAGTCCTTTAGTTTATATTCTGAGGCATGCATTAAAAAAATTTCATTTACCCTGAGCTACGAAATTAAGTTTAACCAAGATTTCAGATTGGTTATTTATGTGACTCTGAAGTTCCACCACACAGTTACCATTTTAGCAGTGCAGTGATATCTTCAAGAACAGTAGATACTGGTGAGGGTCATGATTTTTCCTAAGCCTTTGTTTTAGACTATAAAAGATCCACATGCTTTGAACCACCACAAAGGAGATTTGAAGTAATCATAACAATTCTGTGTAAAAGCCAGAATGCACCCCATTTTCCTGCAACTTCTCAATGCATCTTGCTACCAGCTGCCAAAATAAGAGGGAGGAAAAAATGGACCCAGGCAGGGTATTTGTCTCAGAGATGCTGAACACAACAACTGTAATCATAACCCAGAAAGCAAACGCCTTGTGAGCAGTGCTTCCATTTTATTTTCCAGACCTCGTGTTCATCTTGGATCTCTACCCTGTTCATTGCTAACCACAAACAATCTTGCATCATGTCTATCTAATTTCCAAGTGACACTGCAGACCTTTATTGAAATATGTTCACTATGTCCTCTCTTGCGTTCCAGGAAGTGCTTGATGTTAAGCAATACATCGTCACAGGTAGCATACGGCTGGCTATCTCTGCACTCTTTCTCCAACTAGCTGAGATGGTGATTTCCATTTCAAGCATTGCAGCTGGGATAAGCTATACAAAAAGAATAAAAAGAGAAGTACCTATCCCAAGACAGCTAGGATGCTACAGATTAAGCTGCTTTGATTACAGTCACTAAATATACTTTGTTTTTTTATATGAAATACCAAAAGGAGCCTGTTGGAGACCCCCAAGTCCCTTGGGTAAGTTCATGCTCCTCTTACTACCCAGGATACAAGCTCTAAAAGGCTGCCAGTGAAATCCAGGCCCTTGTAGCCTCTTGAGAATATTTTTCCTATAAAGCTGCAAAACCGTGAGCAAATAGCCTTGTATGATAACTCAGAGGTAGACGCGCAGGGGAGGTTGCTGAAAAAGTCTTGGGTAGTTAGGAAGAATTAGCCTCATATTAGAAAGCTTGTTTCTCAGTCTGGTTTGGCCTGGAAGCTGAAGCACCCGTGGTGTGTCCTTCCCATCTCCCAGCACAGCGGCAGCTGTGTTGTGGACAGTCGCAGTTTGGAGCACGAGCAAGCCATGGGAGATTTATGTAGGCTTCTTAGGCAGTTCATTGGTTGGACTTGGTGGCTGCGGTTTATCACTCTTGCTCTGGCTTGGAGGAGGGGGCCACGTGGTCTTCTGATGAAGATGGCTGAAAATGAGAAATATGTTTTATGTAGTTTGGGAGAAGGACACAGAGGATAACTTGAAGACAACACTGGTTATTTAGGAAGGAAGAAGGAGGCCACAGACGTTGCATGGCTAGTGGATCGTAGTGGCCATCTGTTTTGTCTGAAAATGCTTTTCATAACCTTGAAATTGTGGTTTGCAAATGTCTACTTTGTACCTAACTAGAAAACTCTGCTGGCAGATACTCAGGTTGAGTTAAGGTGATCAGCTAAGACAGTGGTAGTAGACATTTAGGTCTCAAACTGCCCTTTCAGCAGATATATTTAGGATGTGGCTCTGTTAAACATAAGCCATTTGAGAGATTTTAGGGAAATTCTTAAGGTACTGAAGGTCCAAACAAAGCCATGTTGTCCTGATTTCCTTGGCTGGGACTTCACATCATCTTGATACCACAACATAAAAGTTTAACACATTCAGTGATGCTTTTTCCTTTACTCAGAACTCAGTGGTCTATAAAAATGCCACCTAGACAAGCCGTAGAACCTTAAATTCCCACCTGGCCTGAAGGAAAAAGAACATTTTAGGAAGCAAAAGAGAGATCCAGGAATTCACACCGTGCTTCACTGTGCAGGGTGGGAAGTCTTTTGCCATCTAGGAAGGGATGTATTTCTCTGACATGGCCATCTGGAGACCTCTACTAGATTATCTGCATAAAAGTTGTCAAGCAAAAATTTTGATTAAAAAAACCCAACAAAACAAACAGGAATTTTTAGTATGTGTATTGTCAAAATTACAGACCACGGCAGTTTTGACACCTACTCCTTGTAATTTGGGTTTCCTTCAGCAGGCAGGCACAGGTCCCTGTCACATGGCAAAGCTGCAAATGTAAGCACACAGCCAAGTGTAAGTGAAGGGTTAGAAAACATGCCCAATGCAAGTAGTACTGCTACATTATGATAATGCACATTTAAATGATGCAGGAACTCTGAAAATGCTGACACACTTATATATCGGAGGTGCTCCTTAAAGGCTACAATTATTTTCCTTGTGTCTTGTGCTTTGAGGCAAAGACAATGCTGGACCATGGCCACATTTAGTTGTGAATAGCATCAGAGAGTAAAGACTGGGTGCCTATTTGGGGCTATACGCTCATCCGATCGTGAGGAGGAGATCATAAACTCTCCTTTTGTCTGGAAAGAGACAAGCGGGGTCAAATAACTGCTGCCAAGAAACATTTATGGCTCATGGACTAAGCTCTGAGTCCCAGACTGGGAAAGTTAATTCAGACTCCAATGGAGCTAGATGCCTCTTCTCTGATTTTCTCCCATCCACAGACATGTGAGTAGAAGGAAGTCTAGGCTGATTTGTACGCCAAGGAAACAAGGAGATCACTATTCCCCTCTGCTCAGCATTGCTGTAGTCATACCTGGATGGCGTAACAAAGGTTTGGATTCCTGGTTCAAAGCTATTGAGAAACTGGATGGGGTCCAGCAAAGGAAGCCCTAGGGCTCATAACCTGCAAGGAGAGGATGGGGAAGGCTGAGGGAGCTGGGCTTGTTTAGCCTGGCAGAGAGGTGGCTGAGAGGCAATCTCGCAGCACCCACTCCTACTTCAAGGGCAATTAGAAAGATGTCAAAGCCAAACTCTTCTTGGCAGTGGCAGACAATATAACTGGGGGCAGTGGCCACAAATTGCACCTGTGGGAGTTCAGACTAGTTGCTAGGAAAATCTTTGTCATGGAGCATAATGCAGCTCAGGAACACATTATCCAGAAAGGCTGTGGATCTCCATCCTTGGAGGCTGAAAGCATAGCTGGCTAAACCCACTGGTGATCTCATCTAGTGTGATGGCCCTACCTGGAGCAGAAGATTTGACTCCTGATCTCCAGCAGTCCCTTTCAACCAGCATTTCTATGATTCTGTGAAATCATCCTCCT
Source organism: Balaeniceps rex (assembly GCA_013401315.1). Taxonomy (NCBI): domain Eukaryota; kingdom Metazoa; phylum Chordata; class Aves; order Pelecaniformes; family Balaenicipitidae; genus Balaeniceps; species Balaeniceps rex. The sequence goes on from VYZW01000696.1 coordinate 63,054, forward strand.
GCCTGTTAGGTTTTTTTCCCCTGGATAAATGCCTTTCCTCTGGTCCTGGGCACAAGTCACACCCCTTACACTGCGAGTCTGCATTTCAGATTCAAAGATGAGTCACACGGATACACAGAGGGCAATTACATCTCGGTTAGCATGAGAGAATCAGATACATGTATGGGAGGCTTAACTGGTATGGCAAAAAATACATAAGGTGGTGGAAACTGTAAATAACACTAACAGACATACTTGAGACTTGTTTGGATTCAGGTTTCTCCAGTTAATTTAGTGCTTACCGTCCTTGTTGGAGAGGATTTGCGCTAACAGTTCTTTAGCTTCTGATAGCAAAAGGTCAACAAGATCTGAAGATGGAAGAGATGTATCTGAGACTGTGTCTGTTTTATCCTCTTCTGTTTCACTGTTGACTCTTACAAATATGGAAAGTGCCATCAATACTTCTATCATAGAATGGTCATTGAAAATCCTGGCCAGCATCTTGTGAAGGATATTCTGTGTAAATTCTGTGTATTCAGGGGGGATTGCATCTCGATCGCTCAGCATCACAGGAGACTCTTTTAGACATACTTGCATCGTTGTGTTACAGGAAGATATCAATGCATTTTTCAGAATTTCTCAAAAACATTTTTCCTGCATTATATTAGAAGTAATCATCTTGGAAACTTAAAATTGGATTCCATGATTCTTAAGAACTGGCTTTTTTAAGGGGCTGGTCATTATCAATGAGACTGTGACCTTTCAATGAGTTAATCAATTAAAAACACACCAGTGTTCTGATAATAGAGCTGTGATACAATTTTTCCAAGTGATAGGAGATAGGTTCAGGTTGAAGGGGAGTCCGTAAGCTTGAACTCTTATTTCTCTAACTATTCATGCAGTTGAGAGTCATGCTAGCTCTTTGCTTACACTCTATTAGTTTCTGTAACTGCTGATAGAAAAGGACATGGTCCTAAAGCCAAAAACTGACATATGTTGGGAAAAGCAGGTGGGTCAAAACTCTGTTTCTTTGAAACAACCTGCTTAGGGTCTCTGCTAACAAGAGCAACTTAGCCAGAGGAGTGTTCCACCTACTTATTCCCCCAAAAAGCCTGAATGGAGGCCAACCCCCCCAAGTACCAATTCCCCAGCAGCCTCCAGATCATATTCCTCCCATGGTTTCACTTCCAAAGTGACAGTATGTTTAGAAACTCTAGGTAGGTTGCGTGTGAATCACCTTCCCCTGAGAAAGGTCAGAAAAGGACATTTTGTGTTGCTGTTCACAATTCCCAGAAGCCATCTCCTACCTTTTCTCATTGGGTAAATGACTGGGTGCACTCAGGACCTTGTGGACATTCTGCCATGCAACAAAAAAAAGAAAAAAAAGTTTCAAACTTGTAGGAATGAATAATTCCTGAGAACAAACCCCATGGGTTTTTCCTGGTGTTCAGATTTAATATGACAGTAATCAGCTTCTGCTTATTCATTGCCCTTGAAGTGAATATCTCAAGGCCTTCCTCAACTCAAGCAACATTCACAGCCTATGCAAATACACAGACACATCTAAATTATGCATTTTTAATACCAACACTAAAATACATGAAATGCAACATAAAAATACTCTTCCAAAGAACAATTTTGCAGGCTGCGTTTCAGCGAGCCTTGATCATCCCTACTAGCAATCCCTGCACGCGTAAGCTCTCATTACCATGCAGAGTTAGTGAATTCTCAAACACTACTGAGGGGTGTATAAAAAAAGGAAGATATTTTCCTCCAGTGGTCAAAATCCTGTGATGTTTGACCCTGGGGCCAAGTCAAATCCATTTCCAAAGTCCAGCCCCAAACTGCACAGGCACCAGCACGTAGTGCTGCAGGTCTAGAGGCATTTTAATTCTTCCTTCTCTGAAGCAGAGGACACAGCATCTACACTTCCTTTCGCTCCACTGTTTCCTATTGATTCCAAGAGCTCTTGGGATAGGCTACTAGTAGCTGTAGCAGATGTACTGAATATTAGTGATCCCATGCTGGCCAGTTTACTAATTACACAAGCTTGTATTCCCGATACAGGTAGCGAAGTGGAAGAATAGTCAAAGACTAAAGCAATTATGTGTGTGATTTTGCAGGAAATCTGGGCGGGGAAAACACTGGAAGAGCAAAACCACTCTTCAAGTTCACATTTGTTGTGTAGAGAGCCAACCATCCAGTTATACAAAGGGAAGGTTAAAACACATGATTTCGTCCAACAGAGTTCCTGAAGCAGCCTCAACCAGAGCATCACAGGGGGACCAGTGAGCCGGGGACAGCAGAGCCACCAGGCAAAACCTGCACCACAGTGTTTACATAGCTTTTAGGTATATGAATATATATGAGTTCATTCCCTAGTTTCTCCTAACCAACAGACAGTGCCTTTTTAGGATGAGGTAGAATAAAAAAAACCCTCTCTTGCTTATGGAGCAGGAAGTTATTTGGACTTGCAAAATCACCCTTAAGGTAAGAGGCCATGGTGATGCCACCAGCACCGGGGGCGGTTCAGCACTTTACCTGCACAAACAGGAGCAGTTTCCTATTGCAGATCTCCAGGCGCTTCCGTGAGACTTCTGATTTTCGTAACTGGCCGTCAGCCAGGGACAACTGTCTTTTCAGTTCCAGGATGTCCTCCTGAGACAGGGCCAGAGGAAGAAGAGAAAGGTGATGATGACGCTCTGGCCTTGGCTTTTGGAAATACCAGTTCATGACATTTGCTACAAACAGAAAACCACTGTCCTCTTGGAATGGACAGCGGACTTTATACAGATAACACAGACCTAGAGATCATGATGGCCTTGTGGTCATACACAACAAATGATGTATGTGCTACGTTCATTTTCTCCTTTATAAATAGAAGGAGGGGAATCCACAGAAGAAGGGTCAGGACGGTTGTGAGTTTTTTTCCCAGGCTGAGGGGTTGCATTACCTCTATTTCAGAGACGTGTTTTGTTTTCTTCCCCGCCAGCTGCATCTTCAGTTCTGCAATTTCAGCTTCCAGCAAGTGGATCACTTCCTCATAGTCCTGCTCCGCGCTGTGAGCCTGTCTCTGCACGACCTCTGCCATCTGCAGCTTGCTGTGCAGTGTCCGGTTCTCGGAGAGGAACCCCAGTGCTTTCTGGAAGAGAAGTTCTGGTGAATCTCCCTCAGCCGCCAACCACCAAAACCACCCCAAGGCCCCCAGCAATCTCTTCACTAACCTGGTTCAGTCTCTGAAGCTCATCTTCCATTGACTTCTTGCTGTTCGCCACCTCTTTCAGGAGAGACTACAGAAAATAGAAGCAACAAGCGATAGGATATTGTCTAGAAGATGGCCTGGTCTTGTAGCCCTTACACACCAGAATAATATTTTACAGAAGCAGTCGTGTGCACTCTCCCCCACCACAGTGCTTTTTGAGCTGCAACCTGCACACCTGCAGAAATCCACCTGGACACTGCCATGGTGCTAACAGCCATGCCAGCGATCTGCAGCTAGGTCAGGATGGGAGGACAGGTGGTGCTTCTGTTATTCATGGACTTGAATTACTTGTGAGACACATTTTTATATTTTTAAATATATTTACTCACTGCTAAAAAGTGATTGCATACTTTTAGTACAAATAAGTTTTCATTTGAGGTTGAGAGCGAGAAAGAGGTAATTAAGGAGAGCCGAGGGTGAGAGTCTCCTTTGTAACGAGGAACGCGTAGAATGCAAACTGGTGACTTCTTAAGAGGGACAGGCTACACCATTACCCCGCGTACGACTACAGTGAGCTACAGCAGAAGGCACCAGCCAAGAAATATGCTTAGAGGAGAGGCTCCACCTTTAGCCTTCGGACTTCTTGCCGCAGATCCATCATTTCCAGTTGCAGCTGCTCCAGCTCCTCATTGCCATTACAGCTGAGAGAGTCGAAGGTCTGCAAGGCAGAGGGACAGATGGCATCATCCACCACTTATGCTTTACCAAAAGCATGGGGCTATATGGCAGGCATATTGTTTTCCATTCCCAGAATAACGATGAATCAAAATCACTTTGAAAAAGAGTCAGCATTTTTATGCAACAGATCAAAAAGCACATTAAATAATTCAACTGCAGGGGTTTTTTTTACCCCACAGGATTTCACTCTCTGATCCCTGGCATAGCTAGAATCACTGTGCTACACTGAATTTTCATTTTGTGAACCAGGTGAAATTAGTTTGAATTGATTAATTATGGCTAATTTTCCTTCTGCATCATTGCCAGGCTGCTTCCTTCATATCATACCATAGATATTGTTATTTCCTTATTAAAAATGAGAAGTTTGAGGTCTTTTATAGAATTTCCTGTAATTCAAATTATTAATGCATAGTTCTCCCTTCTCTTTATAACTCTAGAACAACCAGAAAATGGTATTTTAGCTTTTCCCATCTCATAATTTCATGGATTTCACATAGAAGATTCATGGATTCAATGTAGAAGAGCATTGGACTGACTGACCGGAGAGTGAAAAGCCGATGTATCCAGCAAATTGGCCACTTCGTGCTGTGTGAAGAGCATGGAGTTGGAATCCACACCAGCCTCGTCCAGCTCCTCCTGCATCAGATCCCTGAGTGCTTGGAGAACATCTGCGAGAAAGAATCAGTTTTACTGGGCTAAAAGAGAAAAGCACTATGTGTTAGGAGAAAATGCCACTGATTTTGGGGACATCCACTGACTGCCAAGCAGAGCAGGTTTAGAGAAGGCCAAACAGCCTTCTCTAACACTCCTGGCTTCTTTGGCAATCCCATCAAGCCTAAATAAGTTGTTGAGAATCTTTACCAGACTCTTGTTTCTTATCCAATTGAAAAAAAATTAAACTTCCAAAAACCAAACCCCCCAGATATTTTCACAGCGGAGTTTTCACAATTGTGGTTCTCAGAGTTTTAAAATTTTAAGCCAAAAAAACCTTTCTCTGACAAGAGGCACCCACCTCCCTGCTGGCATTTCTCATGCTGCTGATTTAAACAAAAAACAACACAATAACTTCAGCACTTAGAAAAGGTGTTAAATCGACAGGTCTGAAAATCCAGGTTCATTTTGCTTTCAGACAAGAAGGAAAGCATGGTGCGAGGGGCTGCGTGGGACAGACAAAAGCCCCTCCAGTCCTCAGCCCCTGGGCTGCAGCAGAAGTGGAGTCTTTCTGCAAAAGCAGCATCTTGCTGCCAGCACATTTGCCAAATACCCCTAATCATCCTTATTTCTATTGCCACAAACTACGAAGCCAGTCACTTTTAGGAGAGGTGCATGGTTCTATATCCCATCGCTCTCTCTGCACAAAAACATCTGTCCAAGAGGTGTTGCGCTTTACAAGCCTGTTCTGACTGGTGGGGACATTGCTGATGGCTTTGAATTTTTGTGAAAAAACTTCTGGGGAGCAGACCCTGCAGGCCAGATATGCTTTGGCAGGTCACGGAAAGCAGAGCAGGCTTTTATTTTCTGTGTGTCCTCTGGCCAGCTCTTGCTTGGCAAGCTAGAGGTTTAAGGAAAGCGAGCCCTCGCACCGACTTCCTTGTATTTTCATTTTACATATGCTTGTACCTTCTTTTGTATTTGTGACTTTTCTTAGCTGTTTTGAGGCTACATCAATACCAATACCCAGCCAAGTACCTTACCTGCCACCTTTCAGCAGATGCCTCTCTCCTTTCTTAGCCTCCAGCAAAACTATGTAAAAATGAAAAAGCCCATCATGCACAGAGCTGCCTGCTCACCTCCGTAGGCCACCGTCCCCTGCGAGTCTGTGGTCAAGCTTTGCCGTAACTGCCTCTTCTTCTCCTCGGTCACATCCAGACCAAGATACTGCAGAACCTTGAGCAGAAACAATAAGCCAAACAATAAAAAGAAAAATACTGGAAAGGCAACTCTTTGAAGTAGGTGCTGGGAAGACACTTGGTGCTGGGTTTTCTCCTGGAAGTGGCTCTCCAGACAGCATCTCCCAAAGGAGCAGGCTTGGGCTGGATTTCCAGTCTCTCCTTTCCTACACGTGTACAGAAATGCCTGTTCCTGAAGACAGGGACACATTCACATCCCTCCAAGAACATTTTATACAGATTTGCAGCTATGACAAACTGTCAGGAGCTTTATCGAAAGCTGGTGGAGCTGTAGCAAGGCTCAGCTGCCAAGAGCTCAGCCTCTCCTCTTTCTCTTACTGTCCAGGAACTGTGTTTGGGACTGAGAAGATAAAAATCTATTCACAGAGTATTTCCCGTGGCAACAGGAGACATTAATTTTCCTTCTCTGCTGCACCTTTTGCTCTCTCATTACGCCTCATGCCCTGTCTTCTACTGATATTTATCAGTTCAACCCCAGGCCACCACACAGAAGCAGATAAACCTGTGCAAACCCCACTTCACTGCTGGCAGCAGCAAGTAAGAGCTTTTAAAAGACAAAGTCAAGCTCAGCAGACTCTGGGAAAGAGCCCAAGTTAAATGCTTGCCTGTCCCAGGCTGCACCCATGGCTCTTGCTCACGCATGTACAGCACCTCCTGCACGGTCCCCTGGAAGGAGGCTGGAGGTGAGTCCTTGCTCACATTGCTGTCACCAGCAAGCCCATGGGACCCGTCTGCTCTCATGCGCTGCCTGCGAGGCCCATTTGAGTCCCACCTCCTGCTCCCCTGCCCTCCACCCCTGCACAAGGCAGTGCTGCAGGCTCCTGGGCTTCGGGATGCCCTGATCCTCAGTCTGCAGATGTTGGCATCTGGCATGGGCCACCCCAAAAATCATCTCAGGTTGTGCCGGTCGGTGTGCATGTCCTGACCCTGGCACTGCTGCAGCTGCCCGCTCATAACACTGGCTTTTGAAAGGGGAAGCCAAGCGTCCCCACGCCTCCCACCAAAGAGGAGCTGCTTTTATACCCATGACGAGCAGAGGTCGCTGCGAAAATGCAGTCCTAAATCACGCTTGAGGAGAATTATGCAGGCTTAGAGGAAAAGTTCCTGCTTGCGTGCTGCCCTCCCGGGAGGCGAGAGCAGCAAAAGGGCGAGCGCTGCATCTGCCGTCGGGTGGCAGCAGATGCGCGTTGCATCGCGTTCTCCTTGGAGTCCCCCGGCCCTGCAGAAGGGGCTGCGTTCCCACGCTCCCCCCCGTCCCCCAAATCCAGCAGTACCCAGGGAGGGACATGCACCCCAAAACCAGACCGGGGGCATGGCCCCCCAAGAGCACACTCTTCACCAGGGTCTCGGTGAGCAAATGGGCAGCTCTACTCCCTGCCCTTTGATGGTGCCTGTGGAATATATTTTCCATAAAATGATGAAAGGAGCAGCGGTTCTGGCTGGATCCTCGGTGAGATATCTCGTATTTCAGTCTTCCCTCGCCCACACCAGACTGCCTGAGGTCACCCCAGCAGCGACAGCAGCACCGGAAAGTTTGGAGGGCAGCTGCCTGCACCTATAGCCCTTAGTCAAATGCATTAGATCCAAGGGAGATGTAACTGCCAGGAGGAGACTTCTGGAGCTCCCCGGAGCATTGAGAAATAGTCGAGATGAGCCAGTGTGTGTTTAAATGCCCCTTCAGACAGGACTGGGGTGTTTCACTACACCCTCTTCTCCCTTTTTACCTTTAGAGTCTGGATCCAACCTCCAGCAAACTCGACCGAAGAGTTGAGACCCTTTTTTTTTTCCAGACTCTTGGTAATAAAATGTAGTTTTGGTGGCCGACTCTTATGCATCTATCTCAAAAATCAGATTAATTGTAGCACATAAGTGGTGTGATGCTAATAAGGAAAGCAGCATTCTGAGCACCGCAGCTGGCTCTGCACTCCATATCGCCTGTGCTATCACTATTCCCAACACAGCCCAGTCAACTTCCTGGAGAGGTGAAGGGGAATTAGGCTGGAGCAGGCTGTTCAGTGGAAGATGGTGCACATGTGGATTAGAACACTGATCAAGTGCTGTAGCTTTATTCTGTGCAAACAGGCAGGCTGGTTCTCTTAGACTATTTCTATGCAGACTTGCATTTTTTAATCCCTCCAAAAAACAAGCAACATAGTGACCCCCATGCTAGTACCTGGCCCAGTCCTCACATGCCTGAGTGCAACACTGGTGCAAGAATCAAAGCTGAAATGTCTCAGTCAGTTCTTTCACAGAAAAACAATATGAGGAGACCATTCACGTAAGCTTATTCTGTTTGCCAATAATGCAGCAGCTGGAAGCAAGTAGGTATCATACCAGTGGAGTATTTTCTGTGTAGCACACCTTGGGAGAGGATTGAGAGGAGACCTTGCTTTTGGGAAAGGGACACATTCCACTTACCAGTTCCAGTTTCCCATCCTTGAGCCTGATATGGGGATCCAGTGCTACTTTTGGTTTGGTGCCTGAAGCTGCTTTACCATTAGATGCCGAAGCGGGTGCTGAAAAGCCAGAAATAAAGGTTAATGGAAGAGCACTTGGCTAGAGGAAAGAGGTACCTGCAAAGCAAAATTCAGAACTCTTGTTGCATGAAATATATTGTGTGTGCAGCAGGCCAAAAATCAAAGACCAGGATTTACTAAATCCAGTCCTGGAAGGCTCAACTAGGCCACCATTGAAAAGATTGGATACTGGGGCAAACCCTTACTGAAACTGGGCTTCTGCACGGTTTAAAATGGGATGTTTCATTCAAGGACCTGGGACTGAAAAAAATAGAACTTTGGAAATTTCCAATCACCAGTTTTTGTGGAGTCTTGGGGTCTGTAGCTATAGTCGTCTGTGGGGGGAAAAAAAAAGAAAATCTGCCTGGATCTTGTCTTCTCTAATTGATTAAGCAAAACTGAAACCCAACATTTTATAAAATGCAGCCTTGGCTTTCACAACACCTATAGAAAAGGGAATCAACGGATTAAAAGTGATGTGGAAAAACACTGCACAAGACTGCAAAAGCCTTGAACCCTTTTCCCTTAGTTGGGCAGACAGGCTTTTTTGGGTAGAAGGAGCCACATGCATTGCGAGGCAGACACAGAGGGAGAAAGAGGCAGAAACGGCAGCCAGCTGCTTTGCTGGTGAAAAGCTGTCATGAGATCAGAAGAACCAGCTGCTGACATCTGGCTCATCATTACCAGCACTGCCTTCACAGCTGAAATGGTACAGAGTGCAAGCCCTGCTGCCATGCCCTGCCACTTGTGCTCCTCCATCCCTGGAGGGAACCCCACGTTTCCGTTATGATTAACCCTTGTCTGTAAGAAACTGTGACTTCCCTGGGAAAAGGGCTGCAGAAGGCGTTACTTGCTCGGGAGCATCCCTGCCAGACTCCAGAAACGTGCAGGACTGCTGCGCCTGCAGCCCTGCTGCCTGCCTGCCCATCTGCCTGCCCCTGCTCATCTCATCCTCAAGCCATCAGCCCAGGTCGGTGACAAAATTTCTTCTCGTGCCAGAGGCACAGGATTTGCCCAGGAAGCAATTTCTTTCACCTGCCTGGGATCTGATTAACATCATGGGAAGCCCCATCTTGCCGAGTAACACCGCTTCTCCTGAACCTCTCGGGCACTTCTCACTGCACCCTCCTTGACTGTCAGGGCAGAGACCAGGCGCAAGAAGGCAGTGAGAAGCAGCGGAGGTGCTGCACAAGCGTAATCCTCCTAATCCAGGTATTCATCTGCTCTGCTAGTGCCAGCAGCTGGGAAGCAGCAAGAAGTAATAAATGGGTTTGCTGGATTGGCCACCAACACTTTACTCTCCAAGTTCAAGGGCAGAGCTGTTACCCTTTGACGCATGGCTAATCAGGATTAGCTCCACGTGGCTTTGCTGGCATTTCTAGACACGGAGATATCCAGGGCATCCGTCAGGCACCCGCACAGAGGCAGTCACTGGCCCAGGCTCCAAGCCTGGCTGCTGCTCTTTCAAAGCCAGTTGTCTGTTTTCATGGATGACAACACTGACACAAAGCCTCCTCAGCATTTCACATTAAAAAACCACATGTAATAAAATCCCCTAGCTAAGTCAGGAAGTGATTAGGTCATTGCTATTTGCTGGATTGCCTACATGACCCAGGGCTTTGCTCCCCATCGCCAGGAGCTCTGGCTGTTGGTGGTGGCCACCTAAGAGCCTACCTGAAATCAAGGCTGCAGGATGCTCGGGGCAGGGAGGACAGACCAAGGGCAGTCCCTGTCCCAGGGTCTTTGCAGTGCAGAGCACGGAAGGTGAAGGCTGAAGGCTGCTGAGCTTGCCCAAGGTGAGACAGGCATCCCTGAGAGCAGAGCACTGATGCACACCCAGCCCAGCACCATCTGCTCCCTATCTCTCTCACTAATCCCAGGTATAGACGAAACACAATTTACCTTGCAATGCTCACTCTTAGCCTTCCAGATGGAAATTACAACACGGCACAGGGATTCGCAAGTGGGGACAGTGCCTTGGCAGCGCATGAGGAAGGAAGGGCTGTTGGACTTGCGGCCGCAAGAATGATGAGCTGCACTTGCTAGGGACTCGCTAGGGAAAGCTCAGCTTTTCCTCTGGGCAGAAGTAACCTTCATATCATAGGGATATGGGGTATCTTGCTGGAGGTCATCTCTCTGGACACTGGGTCATGGAGGTTATTGAGGTTTCCTGTGATTCCTAAGGGACCTATGAAGCTGCAGGGTGATTCAAGCTCACGCCTTGTTGCTGCCATCCTATCAGGTGAACAGTACGTCTCTCCCACAAAAGTTAAGAGCTCAGTATGGGACTCAGAGCATGGAGAGAAAACACAGCATGGAAAAGTAAGCCAAAAGTGAAGCTTGGATGTAGAGAGAAATCTGACTTAATCACATCTATAAGCAATTTCCCAATTTGACCAACTGAGGGCAACCTTAATGCCTGTATAATACACCCAGGGCTGCCGTGTACATTACAGCTATCATTAGTTGACTTTTTTTATACGACGTCTCTGATGCAGTCCCATCAGAACGGAATGTTGCCTGCAGTGGGACCTGCTGCATGCAAGTCTGACACGATCTTTGCACATGGGCAAAGACACTGCTGCAGAGGAACCACAGGCTGAGAGTGGAAGAAGTTGTCTCCTGTTTCCAGTCCTCTGCATGCCTTAGTAAAGAATTTTGCTACTATGGACAAACATGGACATAATTACTACCTGTTGAGTAGCTGCTACCTTCCCTCTCTCCTAGTGAGCTGAGACGCGTTATCACACCATTAGATTCCACTACAGCAGTATAAACACTGATCAAAATTAATTTCATCATCCTCAGCACCGAGGAGTCAAGGCTGTGCCTGTCACCCACACAAAGAAAACAATTTAGCAGGACTCTTACCTGAGACAGTAAGCTCTGGTGGGCAAATGTCCAGTGACAAAGAAGGCACAGGAAAATGATTTTCATGTCTATTCTAGAAAAAGAAGACAAAACAGCACAGGCAATCGCTAAGCAGAATCTGCGGTGTAAATAAAGAGCAGAAGATAGAGGAGTTTAAGAGAGAGCAACCCATCTGCCCCATAAAGAGCAAAGGCACTGCTTACACCTCTTGTGCAGATCGGCCAAAAGAGACTCCAGGGGTTTCTCCAGGAGCACTTGGCACATGTATATGCCTGAGCCATCTCAAAATCTCTGGTCGCACACAGAAAACCAAGTTTGTCATTACTGTAATTGAGAGCTGGGGATGAATTTGACCTTGCATGTTTTCTCCATAGAGGTTCTCCCTAAAGCTCTGCATCCAACACACCAGTGAGGTCCTGATTCTGACCACGGCCAGTTGTGTCAATTACCCAAAACACATAATTATTACAGTGTTCATGACAGGAAGCCAAGATGATTGCCTACCCTTTCTTAAGTGTCAGGTCATGGCTGAAAGCACAAGAAGGCAAAATAGAGTCACAGGGTGGATATGCTGAGAACCACCAAGACAGTGCTTCCACAGCTGGGAACTTACATGCAGAGAGGTGCACAGGACTGGTGCTGAGGACATATGGGCAGGCAGCACAGGCGCCTGAGCATGCTCTCCCTAATGTGGAAGCCTAGACCTCATTAAAAGTTCCATCTTTTAGCAGCAAAGTGAATTTAATTCCAGCCAGCGATGTAATTTTATATCGGTGCGCAACATTACACAAGCACACCTTCTGCTAGATGACGAAGGATCTAACTATACTACTCAGCTATATGTATATGGGCTAAGGCTGACTTTCATAAGCATGTCTCCAGCCTGGTACACCCAAAGGCAACATATATATGACATTCTTGCAAGTCTATGTCCCCACAGGGTCTGGAAAGAAAGACCTTTTGTGAATGATGCTTGTATGAAAGGAACATCCAGCCAGCCTTTTCTAAAGGAATTTTGTGTGGAAGAGGGCAGAAGATACACCTGGCACTGCACCAGTCTGGGAGAGGAATGACAAATGCACAGAATCCAGCCACAGAGCTATATTATTATGAGGGTTGTGTGGCTAAACCCTGTCTCACCACGCACAGCTCGAGCACTTGTCTCTGTAAACACAACATGGGGCTAGGCTTCACAGGAAGAATGAGCCTGGCTTATCATTAGACTAGTGAAGAACAGAAATGGGCTGCTTAGGAATGTGGCAGATTCATCCTCATCAGAGGTCTGTAAGAACAAAGAGTTATTCCTGCCTTTGGGTAGGAGACTAGATCAAACCGACTCCTGAGATCCCTTCCAGCTCTATGACTGGTATTGAATGAGATGCAGGTTGCTTGCTATCCACAGAAGGGTTTGGTTTTTTTAAACCTGAGACTTCTGAAACAGGTCTGAATGCACGTTCTGGAGATGAAACTCCTCTCATTACCTCCACAGATCCTTCACTATCTCAAACCCAAGACAGAAGAAACAATATTTCAGATTTAAAATACCTGGCTGTAAAACAGGGCTACATACATCAGCATTACAGACTTTCCGCCATCCAGAAGGACTACCATGGAGTCCCTAAAGAAGAGTTTTTGATCAAAGAAAGATCACAGGACTGATGTCTGTGGTCTTAGACATGAACTTCAACCTACCTCTGGGGACCTCACGTGGACCTTCAGTCTGCAGGAACTCAGACCGTTTCCCACAGTCTTTGGAGGTGGTGATGGGATGTTGTTATGAACTGACAGTCCAGGATGTAACTGTCCCCTTCCAGGAATAAAGGCCACTTCTGTGTTTCCCTCGTGTCTTAAACAAACAACAAATACAGAACATTTTATTAACAGCACAACTTAAATTTGCAGAACTTCCATGCCCATGGTTCTTTCTCCGGGATAACCTCACTTAAGCCCATGTAGCCTGCACCAGGGTAGCTGGATGTCCACCAGCTGTGTTGCTTGTTTGAACTTCAGTTCTGTTGCAGAACTCTGCTGGGCAGTGATGGGGCATATTCATCCAGAACATCGGGAAGGTCTGGATTACACTTCAGGATGATCCATGCATTCAAGATTTCCTCATATGATCGCCTTTCAGGACCATCTTGAAGCATCATTTAAGACTAATAATCCTTATGCTTCTTCAAGCCAAACATTGGTATGACATAAAGGGATTTTGGCTAAGACTCAACAGCACCATGACAATTACGGGAAGTATGTTACATGCCTACCTGAATTTGGCTTTTGCAATTATTTTTCTGGCCTCTTCATGTGTGCTGCCCACCAAAGAATCTTTATTGATAGCGATTAGTTGGTCACCAGGTCGGAGCCGACCATCCTACACAAAGAAGGAAAAAATCAGAGCATCAGGAAGGAATGTTCCTCTGCCCAAAGCACCTTCTGCAACACAAATCCTCATTAGTCCATGCAGTGCATTATTCATCTATCCTTAGAAAAGCTGCTTCAGAACAGCTACAGCTTCTAGGAGAGGTCCCCATTGCAAAGTCACTGAGTCACACTGACTTACCTTGTAACAGTCACCATCCGGCATAAGCTCTTGAACATAAATCATGGGGCCGTCAGGCCTGTTAGATCCACCACTGATTGCCAGCCCTAAGCCGGAGGATTTTGCTATAGAAATGCTCTGGATTCCTGATTCAGTGGCGTAGCTGCAAGGGAGAGATGTTAGTAGGTGACTCAATGTGATCTGGTTTACTTTCCCATGTCACTGAAAAAACTCTGCCTGGCTTTCTTTCCGTGCATGATCCTTCTAACTTCTCCCAACCTTTTCTGTCTCTGCATCTTTTCTTTCACCCAACCTTGGAAAGAGGCAGTGAGGACTGCCGATTCTTAGCAGACATTGTTCAGCATTATGAAGATGACTGGCTTGCAGAATCTCAAATGCTGGGGAATACTTGTTTGCATTTAGAAAATAAAGAGAGAAGAAACTAAAGGTTTAACCAGAATATATTTAGCACTCCGGCTTTTATAGCCAAAAGCATACAAAGGATCGATGTGGTTATTGTTCAAATCCAGTTAAATCACCAGACAGCAATGTACAGATTGGTCAACCACTAAGCAGCCCTTAGCAAACATCAAAGTGAAGCTCAGGATACACAGCTATGTCTTAACCAAGGTTTGGACTCAAAACCTTCTAAGATGCCCTAAGAAATGAGCCCTTAAGCACCTTTATAGCAACACCCACCACACTGTGATTTACTTCTGTGGCAGTGGTACAGATGACTCACCCAGTCAAGGATATACTGCGAATGGAGCAGTGACAAGGTTGGACCCTACCCTCAAAGAGCTGCCTGCTAGACAGGACCCAACAGACCACCAAGACCAGGACACAGCAGGCAGCTCTATGGAGGGAAGAAGGTTTAGCAATTGCAGTAAGAGTCCGTGGGAGCAGAGATTTCACTGACCACCAACAGGCTGGTGGGAACGACTGGGCAGCATCACAACAGGGAGGTTTTGGGGAAGGATTCAGTGGGATCTAAGGGTCAGTAAGCCCTTTCCTCCTAATGGGCTGGGTGCAACTGGCATTTCTCCTTTTCAGTTTATTTCCACAGCAGCCACTCACCAAATGGTCTTCAGTTTCTGGTCCTCCTTGTGTCATCTGATAACTTAAGATGCAACAACAGCTGTGCATCCTGCACCTCACAGTGACACCAGCGCATAAGCGCCCCATGCTCCTCAGCAGTGCCATCCCCAGTGGTCAGACACCCCAGTGACAGAGCAGTGTGCTGCCAGCACCTCCCAAACTGGCAGTGGGCGCCTGGGAGAGCTGGCTGGCTATATGGGGGAAAGGAACTGCATTCGTGCACCATACGTCTTACTCTTATAGAAAAACATTGCTCTAAGAAATATTTTAGGAAAACGATGTCACAAAATGTAACATTAAACCCTCTGTTCAAATCGAAATATCAGACACTATCTGTGGTGAGACTGAATCATATCTGGGTCCCATTGCTCAATGGGGTGGCAGGACCTCAGATGACACTGCAATGAGAGGTCACAGTCTGGGGACAACCTGCGGTGAGCAGAAGGGATGGCAGCCACATGCGTGAAAAGACCCATGGCCCAAATTACATCTCTGCAGCTGACCACCAATGCTCAGCTGCAATCAACGGTCTGTGATTTCAAATAGCTTATGCTGCTCCCAGGAGAAGACCACTGGGGCCTGGAACTGGCATGGAGACAAGCAGAACATGGCACAGTGTGGCAGCGCTGAGCAAGGAGGCCACCAAGTCAGGACCCCTCTAGCCTATATCACAGCCTGTAGTGGGTTAACAGCAGAGCAAGGATGTCTAGCTTGTTAAAACCAGCTGCCAAGTAGATGAGCTGGCCTCTGCTCTGTAAGGGTCTCTCACTCCATGCAAGCAGCTTAAAACTCTGGTGCCAAATATTTGTCCTCTGCAAATCCCTAATAAAGAGCTGGTATTTAGCAAGAGGATTTACTGGTTCTGCAGTGAGGGCTAATTCTCTTTACCAGCGACTTGGCTTGTTTATGTTGGCAAAGGAAGGGAAGCTGCAAGCCCTGGGGACAAATGGTCCCAATTCCATGACGGTTAATACCCTTTGAGTTGTCCCTCTTGAGAAGGGCAACCCCAAGCATCCTGGAGACGAGACTCCACAGAAAAACAAGCTCTGCCTGTCCAAACTTCTGACCCTGCGAAATATGAAAGGGACAGATGACCACATGAAAACACATGCTCCAGGAGATGCTCTGGAGACAAAAGGATGCGGTGTCTGTAGGCAACCGCTGTTGACACCAAGGCAAAGGGCATCGGGAGTGTTTGCATCGAGAGGGCAGTGCTTGTGCTCCTGTTGCACAACGTCAACGTGCCAGAAGCAGGGCAATAGAAAACAGCTCCTGAAACACCTTCCAAAAGCACCATTGGCCTTGCAGAAACACTCTGCTCACGACATGGTTTATAAAGGTGATGTGCAGGGTCCTCTCAGCTGGCTGTAAGCCACAGCTTCTCCCTGCATTTCAGAGGGGAGGAAGAGGAGCAGTTGCATTGTTAACCATATTGCAGATGTATTGACTGCCTCAACAGGGAAGCTTTTCAGCTCTTGGGCACAAGCTTCCCAGGAAGCTGGTGTGCCACCACAACAAGGACTCCTAGAAGATGCTGTGGTCTCCTAGCCATTGTGGTGATACAATGGTATAGAAGACATAAGGGTGAACAAAGCAGTTCTTCAAACCCTGGAAGTATCTACCCCTAAGACAGTGTTAGACATTTGGTGATATCTTCATGACTGACCAAGGGACAGGCTTTACAGGGCCAGCCCCGTGCGACCTGTACGTACTGTGCATGAGGAGGGTGTGCTGGGTTTCCGATGATGGGGCCGTGGGAATTGGCGGGGCTCAGCAGCAGTGGGCTCTGTGAGCGCGAGGAGGAGCCTGAGGATGTACTTTCCAGGTATCGACCTGAACAGCAAAGTCAGAGTCAGTCCACGGAATGCAAATACTCCAGCATCACCCTTCTTCCCCTGCTCTACCACTGAGAGCTGACACTGTTTTCCTAGCTTTTTGGGGAAAACCGCACAGTAGTTAAAGACATCAGTGTATCACTCATGGAGAGGAAACGTTCAGCCTCCTCGGCACAATTCCAGTATGGGACTGTCACCCCTCTGCCAGCCCTACATACCTCTGCTGTAGGGGAAGGGTTGGCAGCCTTCTTGGTGGGATACCAAGCCAGAGGGACACCTTCTTTCCCCATGCACACATGATTTGATGCGCTGGCACCTGGCTTAGGTTAACCTTGTTGCATCTAATTAAACATTTCTCATTTGCAAATGAAAAATAATGATCATTGAATGAACGATTACTGAAATACTTTGAAATCCATAGTAGAAAGCTGCACCTGCAGAGGCAGGTATTGCTGGGGTTACCTGCTCAGCACATCAGTTAAGCAGAGCCTGGGGATCTGGGAAGCTGTTACAACCCCAACTCAATTCTTCCTTGCTCACCCCAAGGAGGCTAGCTCGCTGCCTCGCTTTGTGCTTGCTCTATGCAGGCAGGACTGGCCATGCCCGCTGCTCTGCGCCCAGGGACACACTAAGTGCTTGCAATAAGAACAAGCAGGACTTCTCTTCCTTCAAACCTCCACCCAAACACCTGCACAAATCCAATCAAAACTCTTTCAAAATAACACTGGGATAAAGAAAACTCTCTCAGCAGAGAGAGGGGCTTCTGGTTTCCCCCCAAAGGCATGCTGAGCTACTCACTGCCACCATGCAGGATTGGCGAGCTCCGCGCTGAGCCCGTACTACTCTGGGAGCCAAATTTCTCCAGCAGCTCAGAGAACTCTCTCCTGGAAACAAAAACATGGAATAGTCAGCTGCTGCTTAAAACTATTCCCCACCTAATTATATGACAACGGTGCCTCTGATGGCAGTGACTTATTACCAAATCTATATGGCTGATGCCCTCCAGCAGCAGAGCTTTCTCATGCATAAATGTATAATCCCCCTGGTTTCAAGAGGTTGTGCAAGACTTCAGGTTGATAATCAATTTTATGGCAGGGCAGCTTTCATGCAATGGGCTGGAACTTCGGTGTGCTCCTTCCCTGCCCTGGGAAGTGTTCAGGGTGAACATGGACAAAAGGAGCTGGGAAGGGATGCATGGACAGACACTGGTGACAGCGACTGTCCTTCCTGAGAGAGGGCAGATGAACACAGGAGCCCTGCCTTGCACCCCACCGCTTGGACCCTTCCAGGAATCAGCTGGAATAATTTCACCCCCAGCTATAAGGCTCGGAAGTTTTGCTAACACACCACACACATTAAACAGACTGTCAGGAGCAGCTGTAACTATGCAAACATAAAACAAAAATGCTTGGCCTATTTGTGACTCCTTCCAGAATAGTTACATGTAGATTATTCTCTGTTTTTTCTTCTCCTTTCCTAGACAGAAAGCAGATCCTACTAGCTGTTGCTGCAGTAAAGATGGGAGGTGGCTTCTGGAGCACATGTGAAAGCAGCACCCCACTCTCTGCATCCATCCATGGTGATATCCTCCATGAACATTGCAGGATAAACTCTTGGAGCACATGACCTTAACAAAGATCTGCACTTGTAAAGCATGCTGGGGCAGTGCAGGCTTATGTACTCTTCCCAGCAGCTCATGGATGAAGATGCTGAACCAGCAGGCACATGGTAAGTTTACAGATACCAAGACCAGAAGGGCTTGTTGGTGAATTCAAGAAAGGGAGGAATGGCAACCCATAAACATTTAGCATGATCACTCTGTCTTGAGGTAATCCCCGGCTTCCTATATTACCTCTCTGCAAAGCAATCTCATCCACAGCATCCCCTGGAAAGCTGGCTTGGTGCCCAAGTGCCTTCATTAATGCTTTGCTTCCAGGTTGAGTTTGACCACCGTATAACTACCCAAGTGTGTTGAGTCCTTGATGAGCTGTAACTACCTGTACACAACAGGTGAATTGCTTCGTGACCTTCCTTTTCCAAGTGTAATATGTTGAGTTCTTAAACCATTAAGAACCATGTTTACCAGCTCCTACATAATTTCTGTAATCCTTCTTTGAGCTGCCATGAGCCTCTCCCATCCTTTTGGATGAGGACGCACAGAAAGGGGATGCCGCACGCAAGCATCAGCCTCCTGTGCCCATCCCTGCCACATTGGCTCGTTAGGCAACGCAGCTCCCAGGAGCATGCTGTCCCTCTGTGACTGTGCAGTCTTCTCACTTCATAACCCAACCCTTCTGGATCAGTTCAACCTTTTGGCGGAGAGAAGAGCCTCAAGGATGACGAGTTTCTTACAGGTGTCATTAAACAAGCAGCCAGGCAATGGGAAGAGACCCTGATTGTTTCTGTGGCCATAGTAACAACATTAGAAGTCCACTTTGAAGGCATGAAGGAATCCCCATGGGAAGGTGCCTTCTTGATGCCACAGGAAAAGCCTCGTTATGAGTGGCTAGCTCTCACATTTGACAGTCAGACAAGCTCAAGACATAAACCTGTAGGAAACCAGCCACAGCAAAGTTTCTTCAGTGAGGAGACTGCTCTTACACACAAGCAGATGTTGTGTCATCTGCGTACTTTACTGGGACAGATGTTATATATTATTGGCTAGATTAGAGTCAACAATATTAAATGATGAATCAGCTCCTTAGATTCCTGCTGGAAATGCTCTCAGTAATTTACATCTTCCCATTAACAACCAGTTCATTAACAAACTTCAAAGACCAGTGCCTGCCTTATCTAATATTGCCATCAAACGTATGCCTTATTCATTCCATTTAATGCTAATTTTAAATCCAAGTGTCACACAATACTTAGTGGACTGCCTTGGTGAATCCCAATACTTTGCATCAACATTATTGTCTTTATCAACTAAACCCATGACCTTAAAGAAAGATAACTACTTTGTTCAGAAACCCCACCTTCCACAAAGCTGTTCTAACTAGCAGTTTCATAGCATTAGACACTGAAATAGATGTAAAAGCACTGAGAAAAAGTGGAAGGACAACTTAAACCCTATAGCAGTAGGACAGCGGTTTGCTGTTCTGTGTTTCCCTGGGTTAAGCCTTGGATGGATCTCACCTTAGCAGAATTTTTCCAGTTAGCCTCTGTATTTCTATAGGTGATTCACACTCCCATTGCACTGGTACCTCATGCAATGATGGCCTTATATCTCCATGACCTATTGCAATGTCAGGTCTAACTTGCTGGAAGCTAATGTATTATTTCCAGTGGTTACCAAGCCATCAGCAGCTGGCTTTTTGTTTTGAGCTGGGTGTTTTTGTGGTCATCTGTTGTTACATTTTCCTCAGATAATAATCCATCAGAGCACAGAACAGGTTATGAACTTAAAACAATGGCTAAAAAACTCTTAGTCAATGCAAATGCAACTAGTCTGGCAGCTCTTATGCTCTTTAAACCCTGCTAAACGATGCAAACCCAATCACAGATCCATGCTGTCAAACTTTGTTATAAGCAAGAGCAGGTATGACTTGGACATTCTTTGTTGTTTTTTAATTCATGTCGTTAAGCTCATCCACAAAGCAATATTTATCATTATTTGCTCAGGAGCCTGAACAACAAGGTCTGAGCCCAGGGTTGCTTTGCTGTAGGGACAGTGTGACTAAATGCTACATCATGTGTGACTGTCCCAGCTCCTGCTTTGTTGGTCAGTACTGCAAACCCCGGTTCCACCAAGGACATAAACACATGACTAACTTGAAGCACACACTTATCCCAGCAGCAAGCAATACACTTTCTGGTGTCAATCTCCTGGGAATTAATTTTGTGTTCAGTGCTGTATTTGAAGGAATTTGCAAGCAGGCAGACGATGCCCAAACATTGCCAATTAATGAACAAGTACGCTGAAGGAATGCCAACAAGTCTTGCTTGTGCTTTCAGATACTAAGAGGCTTCAGAAGACATCTTTAATATTTAAAATTTGACCCCTACTAAAACATTGTGAGTTGTCAGGTGTCTTCAGGACTAAAATGCCCAGCTTTATTTAAAAAAAAAGTCATGGGGCTGTATTAGGTGGAAAGTTCTTTTTAACAATCCCTTCTCCAGCTTGTTTTCATTAAGATGCAGACATTTGAGGTCTGGAGGATCCTTGTAACAGAGCTTGGACCCGCACAGCCTTCAGCCAGCCCCACAGCGTGGAGTGGGATAATGGGGTTTGCCAGCAGGAGCCAGCTGTAGGCCGACTTTGCTGCAGATTAAGCAGTGGGGGGGTCAATCTTCCTGAAGAATACTGTTGTTTTATCTCATAATTCCTTTTTGTCCTGCCCTTTTGTTCTTGGGAGAACAAAGGGTGAATCCTACATCAAAGGTTATGTGAAAGCACAGCGTCTGGAAACCTCAGCTCTGCACCACAGCTGGGGGAGAAAGAGGAGCCGGATAAATTAATAGCTTGTCTCAAAGAAACAAAGCCTGCAGGTCAGTGGGAACTGTGAACCCAAAGCACTGCAAAAGCAGATTTTCTTGCCCCCAGCTCGCAGCAGCTGCAGCATTTCCACCGCTGTCTGGGCAGGATGATGCTCTGGAGCCCAAGTCCATCCCAGCACAGACCTGCCAGGGACAGGGCTGCACAGAGCCAGCACGTCCCAAGCTGTGAGCCCTCCTGCACTGGCTGTGCTGGGCAGCACATCATGCCGCTGCTTGTCTTTGCTTTTTCATTAATGCCTAGGAAGCGGTGACATGCACAGGTACATCTCGGCTTCTGTGTGAAAGGATGCATGTTTTTCCCCAGTTTTTCCTGACATCCCAGGCTTGCGGGAGTCAACTCCAGCACTGCCTTCCAGCTTAGCACCAAGTGCTCAAACTCGCAAGGCTCACAGGAAAAAAAGGGATTACCTTGCATTCGCACCAGGCTGGGCATGAGCTCCAGCAACAGCCTCTCTGCTGATTCCTGGATATTGGTTGAAATCAGTTGTACGTTTGCAGAAAAGCAGACTGCTTTCCTTACTGCTTCTTATGCAAGCCATATTAATTCAATAACCCATTTGCACCAAGATGACTGTGCATATCATGCGGAGATGCAACATATTTAGCATTTTATCATGCAAGTACTAGGAGGTGCAGCATAAACTGGCTTTCTCACAGTGATAAACCTGAAAGACCAGGATGATATCTGTGCAACGCATAGAAACGAGGAACTATTGTAACTTTCAGGCTGAGAATGAATAAACAATAATTATGTGTATGCAATGAAATTATCCTCATTAGCTAAAGATAAGCACAGACAAAAATCAGATCCAACCATCATCCAAACTCAGCATGTCCAGCTCTAAATCTGAATCTTCTGCTTTAAGCCCTAGCATTACTGCCGCTCTCTGCAGCATGTCTGATGCGACAGGCTGAAAACATGCATCTTATACACGCCAGGACTGAGTTCCATTAAGAGTACAGGTAATTTGGGCCTATAATTAACTCCAGGGACAAATAATAGCATTTATGAGTCAAATTCACCCGAGGGCAACCACAACAAAATGCTACTCAGCTGAGTCATTGGGAAAATTGGCAGGCGGGTTGAATTGTCTTCCAAACGCAGAGCCATTACGTTTCCTCCTCCACTCTGCCTTATGCGCTCAGGGTTTATGAAGACGACCTGCATGCAAGTATCTGCAAATACTCTGAATTACACTCCTCCCCGTGTCATTCTCTTGGCTCTCATGTCTCGTGAGCCACTTTGCTGGGCAGTAAGAAGGTGCAAGGCTGCCCTCAACTCATGGGAGTTCACGGCACAGCATCTCAATGGGTATCACCTGCAGAGCTGACAGTCCCTGGGAAGTCAGAGAGCCCGTTTCAACCCAGACAGAGGGCTGTCTGCTTGCCTACACTCAAGGACAGGCTTAAAAGATAATAGGGCATCAATAAAATAAAGACAAAACTAAGGAGGAAAAAAAAAAGTAGAAAGCAGAAAAATCCTTCCCCCGTTGCCACAGCAGCTAATCCTGGAGATATGTATTCGTGTATTAAACAGTTTGCGAGATGATTATGTAAGTGAAATCTCTGCAAATCTTTTTTTTTAAAAAAAAAAAAAAAAAAAAAAAACCACAAACTGATTACTTCCCCACTCTCCCGCCAGCTAACTTTTCGCAGATTTAACAGATAACCAACAGCAAACAGAGATCAAATAAATCGCTTAAAGTTTTGTTGCCCTCCCAGTCTCCCTTGGTCAGTTTACAAGCAGCTCCTCTGCAGGGCCACTGGGGACTGCTGACAGATGCACAAAGGAGCTGCTGACAAAGCCACGTGTGCGTAAGTTTTAAGAAACATCTGCTGCAATTTAACATATTAGGAGGCACATCAAGATGCCTGAACAGCTTGGAACAGATCACCGTGGGTGAAGGCAGAAAACCTGCTTTGGGGGCTCTGGCTGAGAAATAAAGTGTTTCCCTGAGCAAGTCCTGGTGCTGCTGGGCACAGGGAGCTGCTCAGCTGCGGAAACCCATCCCTCCTGCTGAGGACCAGCCCCGGCAACAGCCACCCAGAGGGGACAGCGCAAGATGCCCACTGCCACTTCCACTCCTAAGGCAAGCGCAGGGACCGCTGTGGCACAGAAGCGCATCCGAAACAGGGTCAGACTCCCAAGTCTAGCTCTGGTGACCTGCTCACTTCACCCAGTGCTTCTTCAGCAACTGCTGAAGGACTTGCAGTTAATATAATAATTTGAAATGTTATTTTCACTGGAAGAGCAGAATAGAGGTAGGTAAAAACCAGTCCATCATTAATAGCAAATAATTATTCTGCCAGGATATTACTGTGTCAAAATTAGTCTCATCCCTGTCATTACAGCACTCTCACTGTTCTGCTAAGGCAGTAATGTTCCACAGCTGCTGATGGATAAGGAATGAAACCATCATCTCTGATGCTAACGGGATGCAGGTGTGTTGAGCAAATGACTCTGTGATCTTCCAGCCACCCACATGCAGTGCAAAGCCTCAGCACCACCAGGCTGCCTGCCCACAACCACGCTCTGCCTAAACCCACTCTCATTTCGGTGGTTCCTGGTGCACCTCAAGTCCCCAGACCTGTGTTTCTATTCAAGAGGGAGAGGATGCTCCAGCCAGCACATCGCACCAGATCTCCCAGGGGATGTGAGCAAAGGACCTCACTAATCCTGTACCTCGGTTTCCACAACCCTGCCCTCTTTCACGACACCCTCATTGTCCCACGCAGCTTAAATCCAGCCAAGACAAACCTGAACTCTTTCCTTCTCCTTTTGAATCCTCCAAGCCTCTCTAGAGAAAGCAGCAAGGGGAGAGGTTTCAGGGAGAAACTGCTCATCCTCCCTGAGAAGGAGGAATCCTCTGGGGAAGGAAGACCTTAGCTCAACGTGTCTAACTGGAAAGGAAAGGGAAGATCCTGCTGTCCCTCTGTGTCTTCATCCAAAGCTCTGTGCAGGACATGATAAGCCATAGGCAGCTCAGCACCACAGAGCAGAGCTGAAGGAGCCCATGCCACCCTACAGCCGAGGCTGGAACTGTCCTGGTCCTTGCTGGGGAAATGTCTGCAGAAATCTGCTCAATGCTGGGATGCCCCATGGACCTGGCAGAGGCTGGGGTGGAGCCAGGTCTGCAGCTGAGAGCCACCAGCTTTGCTTCCCTTCCCATTACAGCTCCAGCATATTCCCACTGGTGTACAGCTATCAAAGACCCAGGGCCACCTCTGTCTTCACCATGGGCTTTGAGCCCGATTAGCTCAAGGCAGTCCAGCTATGGTGCTGATGAATGCTACAATCCCCCTTCCTGGCATGAGGTGACACCCCTTACCTGGCATCATCATCACGGGCTATAAGAAGGCGCATGTGGCTGGTGGCTGACGCTGTCCTCAGGATGTCCACGGCCCTGCAAGACAAGGACCACGATACGTCAACGCCAGCTCGGAGCAATGCTCCACCGAGCTCGCCTGGCCGTGTGCCAAAGCTCACAGCGAACTGGGCAGAGACCCGTGGCCTAGGCAAACCCTATCAGCAGCCAAGTGACTTTTTTTAGCTGGATGCCTGTGGAGCAGCCCCATTCCCTGCCCTGGCAGCAGGACTGGAGGGCAGCCAAGTCACAGCCTGATTTTCCCACTTCTGCGCTAAATTAGAAGTCCCCGATAACAAAGCAGACCCAGAAGATGCATGTGGCAGTGGGCAAGTACCTCACGGCAATCTCCTCCCTCGGGAAGTTTCTGTCTCAGGGATGACAACTTTCTGGTTCAAAATACACACGTCCCTGTGGGAGTCAGGGCAGTGTGCTGGGGGCCAGACACTGCCTCCCTGCAGCTGCAGAGATGTCCCTAGGGACCTCCTTCATCACACCCAGCTGTCTGGGGGTTTGGGAGCAGGAGAAGCTCCTCGTGCTGCTTCCCAAGCATCCATCCAGCCTAAGCATGCCATGCAGAAGTGCAAGGCAGCAGTGGGCTAGCACCACATTTAATGGAAAAGGGGTGCCCAGAAAGTGCGGTACTCCTCTGGATCAGTTAATTATTTTCTTGGCAGGGAGACAAGGGGCTGGATTGCAACTCCGGAGGGAATCGCCCGCACAGAGCAGCGCTGTTGGGCTTAGGCACTGGCTAATCTCCTCTGCTGGGAGCTGGGGGGCTTGCTGGGAAGCTGCAGCAGATGGAGTGGGGGTGCCAGGAGCTGTTAAAAAAACAGCATTTTGGGGAAATGTCTGAATATCTCACAAATACAATTTGGGTTCACCGGTCTATTTTTATATAGAAACTTTCTGTTTGATAATTCCCACGTTGGCTCTCGGGAACAGCGCTGGCTGCATCAGAGCACAGACAAAGCAATGCCCTGGTGCCCTCCGTGCAACCTGCAACCTAAACCACTTCACAGAATTATACAAAAGCAACAGGAATGCAAAATTTCTGTGTGGATATGGTACCTTTCGCTTGTAACCCCAATTAAGGAATCTCCATTGACCTCCAGGATCTGGTCTCCTGGCTGCAGGCGCCCTAGAAAAGAAAACTAATGGATAGAAACTGCAGAAAATACAGCTTGAAGGGACTGGGAGAGGTTGGGCCATTCCTCCCTTTGCCCAGAGACAGGATGAAATATGCATAGGTCATTCCCAAGATGCTCATCCAACCTGTTTTTCAAGATGTCCATAGATGAAGTTTCTGCAGCCTCCCTGAACAACCCATGCCAACATCGCAGCACTTCCTCTGCTGTAGGAAGTTACGAAAGTAAATACCAAAAAATGCAATAAAGCTTTTACTTAATTCAGTTTGAGGTCAGGTAGAAAACCATGAGTGGCACCTCCACCTGTTCTGGATTTATTTTTCTTTATTAGATGGAAAAAATGATGTTGTAACATTTGAAAAAAAAAATCTTTCTGCCTTAAGTTATGAAAGGTGAACTCTGCAGAGCCCTCCCTAATACCTCCTTATTTGAAGATGCTCAGAATGAAATCAGTGGCCCAGAGCAGAGCTGAATTTGCAAAAGGATCTCAGGTCATTTTGGGGCCACAGGCAGTCAGTGACATGTGGGAAAGGACAGGCAGCAAAACGAAGTTCTTTGTGTGGCAGAGATGGATCTTGCTTTAAAGACACGAAGCAATCGTACATATGCGAGAAGACAAGACAAGGCTGCTGTCGGATGTTACAATGATTGCCACACTAAAAAAATACTCCCACTGCTGGAAAATCTGGGAGGAAGCACCTGAAATGGCTAATAAGGCAACATATAAAATAAATACACTGGATTTTGGCTTTTCTCAGACTTCGTGGAACTCTGCACCACATTTAACTCACCGTCTGCATAAGCAACACCACCTGGAAGGATCCTCTTGACGTAAACTCCATATTCCTCTCCAGTGAGTTCCTTGATGCCACCGATTACCTTAATACCTGAAGGAAAAGAAGTGCCCATCACACAAAGGCAGAAGAATCACAGTTTCCATGGGCCGTCTCAGAGGGACACAGCCTCCGGCACAGCTCCCAGGCACCCCAGCACCGCCTGACACCCCTTTTAAAAACCATTTGTGGAAAGCCCCATGTATCCCCTGCACTACACAAGCAGCAGCAGAAGCAACAGGGTGCAGCCGCTGACACAAAACAAAGGCTAAAGGCATCTGATAGCACTTGCTCAGAGCAACAGC
Source organism: Balaeniceps rex (assembly GCA_013401315.1). Classification (NCBI taxonomy): domain Eukaryota; kingdom Metazoa; phylum Chordata; class Aves; order Pelecaniformes; family Balaenicipitidae; genus Balaeniceps; species Balaeniceps rex. The sequence goes on from VYZW01000696.1 coordinate 89,890, forward strand.
TACGGAGACAAAGCTTCCAAGAAAGGTATAGGCAAGGAGCAACCACCTTCCCCAACCCCAAATTCCTAGAAGTTTGGGTTGGAAGGGACCTTTAAAGGTCATCTAGTTCAACCCCCCCTGCAGTGAGCAGGGACATCTTCAACTAGATCAGGTTGCTCAGAGCCCCGTCCAACCTGACCTTGAATGTTTCCAGGGATGGGGCCTCCACTACCTCTCTGGGCAACCTGGTCCACTGTTTCACGACCCTCATCATAAAAGATTTCTTCCTTATATCTAGTCTAAATCTACCCTCTTTTAGGACAAGGGATAATGGTTTTAAACTATCACAACAGGCTCTGCTAAAAAGTCTGTCCCCATCTTTCCTATAGGCCCCCTTTAAGTACTGAAAGGCCACAATAAGGTCTCCCTGTAGCCTTCTCTTCTCCAGGCTGAACAACCCCAACTCCCTCAGCCTTTCTCTGTAGGAGAGGTGTTCCATCCCTCTGACCATTTTTGTGGCCCTCCTCTGGACCCGCTCCAACAGGTCCAAGTTCATCACTGATGGGAAAGGATCCAATTCTGCTGTGGGTGTCTCAGCCTGTGCTCATGTCTTTAGTAAGACTTGTCATAGGAAACATTGCTGGGGACAAGCATTTCTCCCAGGAGACCCCCTTCAAGGTGCAACATCTGGACAAGCCCCAGGTTCAGTACAGTGGTGGGAACATGGAATCATAGAATCATAGAATGCTTTGGGTTGGAAGGGACCTTTAGAGGTCATCTACTCCAACCCCCCTGCAGTGAGCAGGGACATCATCAACTAGATCAGGTTGCTCAGAGCCCCGTCCAACCTGACCTTGAATGTTTCCAGGGATGGGGCCCCCACTACCTCTCTGGGCAACCTGTTCCAGTGCTTCACCACCCTCATTGTAAAAAATTTTTTCATTGTAACATCCCCGCTGCAAGCTCACCTGCCTGCCAGGCTCCAGTAGCATCTCCACTGCAGCCTTTGAAGCTGCCACTGGTGGCAGAGCTGCACATCAGGAGAAGCCCAAAGAACAACCACTTTTTATCAGTGTTTGGACCTGGGAGGAGCAGCCCAGAGGCAGGAGCCAGGGTGCAGAGATGACCTTTGGTGTGGCCCTGAAACCCCCTGTTGCAGCAGTGTGGCTTGTGTGCCCTGTAACACCTCGGCAAAGGGCTTGTTCTCTGCCCAGCCACCTCTCCAGCCACGGGACCTGTCCCTGCTGGCGCGCGTAGGCTGGCAGGAAAAGGCCCAAGAGACTTATTTCTCCAGGGCTCATTAAGTCCTGCTTCAAAGATCCAGGCTGTGGACAGAAGGATTAAAAAGCCTGGCTTTAATTAACAAATCTCCCCAAGAGCCACTGGCCAGGCATTTTGCTGCTCTGGACAGGAGGGCACGCTGAGGGCAGGCAGCACCGCAGAGAGGGGCACTGCCAGCATGAAGCCAGCTTCATCCTCTGGCTGCTGCCCTGGGTGATGAGCTGCTCTGAGCCTTGGTGGGGTCCTGGGATGCATGAAGTGACCCTGTGTGAGAAATGCCTCCCCCCAGGGGAGCAGAGCACAGCTTCTTCCCCAAAACATAAGACACATTTCTGAAACGAGTGGGAGGGAAGAGGAGTGGACCCTGGATTGGGATTACTCAGGACAACGACACCATTTCCATCCCTAGTTCCCTTCCCTTTATAACCCAAGCTCTGCTCTAAGGACCCTCACAGTTTTCAGCTACTTCTAGGGAAAGACCTTGTCTCTCAAGTCACCTTACATTAAAATTGTGATTAAAACCAGATTTACCACAATTTTTCATTTCATTCCCATATGCACCAATTGCTGCTTCTCCCAAGCACAAAACTGCAGCCCCATCCCCGGCTGGAGTTTATTCCCTGGGCTTGATGCATTAAACCATACATCCCCTGGGTGTCCAGGAGGAGCTGTTTTACCGATGGAAGTGGAAACTCATGGCAAAACACTTCAGGAAAATGCACCAATGCTGTTCTCCATTGCATTTTTTTTAAGAAATTCACTAAAATTTGAAATATTGCCCAACAGAGGTATCTCTGAGTGGCATGAGCCTCACTGAGGCACGGGAGCAGGTCAGGCACCTGTGGACCAAAGTAGGGAAGAGATGCTGCACCCCAAAGCCCACTGGCAGAAGGTAAAACCTGCTCATCACCAAGGATGCTCAGCTGGAAAGCTTCTTGGCTCCCAGCTGGGTTGGGGTCACTGCTGGTGGGCTTTGCCACCAGCTGGCAGAGAGACCCTGGGGAGCAAGCTCTCACTTGGGATGGATTTGGGAAATCCCTGGCATGGGGGGGTCCTGCAGAGGCAAAGCCCCATCAGTTCTCCTGGATGGAGAGGACACTGGAAGTCCAGCTTAAGCCAAGGTTATGACTCAAGAAGTTGTCATACGTCTTTCTTCACACTGGAACATGAAGTAATTAGGAATGATAAAATGCATCAGACAAATCATGTAAAAATCTGCATCTCAGAAGAGGCGCAGCTGTGGCATCACCCAGCCACCAAACAGGACCTGCTTGTGACAGGCTCCTCTGCCAAGGTGTCAAATCAATAATGACTCATTTCCCTTTTGTGTCCACAAATCAATTGTAATAATGGGTTAATATAGCTGAAGTATCTACAAATCCACCTTTATCCCCAACAATGTCAGGAGAAAATCGGATCTTGTTATTAAAATCAGTAGTTACTCACAGTATGACTCCCAGACACACTCAAACTTTGATGGGGGGAGGGAAAAACCCTGACTTTTAACTCCCTTGTTGGCAGTCCAGCTGGGTGCTGCCAGGCTCTGCCCACGCTGCCCTCCCAGCCGTCACCTTGCCGTGGAGGCACTGCGGATGCCAGTCCTGCCCCCCGAGAGATGCACCGGGGAGTCCCCACCAGGGCTGGGGGGAGGAGGAGGAGGAGGAAGGGCTCACCCCTGGCCAGGGCTTGGGCTGAGCCGTGGGACAGCCCAGGACTGATTGCAACAAACCCAAATCATCAAAGATTGTGGTGGTAGCATTCCTAGGAGTCTTCGTATTTTATAAACACTTATTTCAATCAAATTTATATTTGGGACCCAGTGTAGGTAAATAACAGCTCTTTAATTATCACAGCATCAAAGTCCCGGTATAATGCTTATTAAGTCATACTTAGGGCCAGATAATCTAGCCTATTTTGGATCTCTCTCTTTAATCTTTCCTTTCTGGCAAAGGTCCTGGAGCCGATGCCCATGTCCCCAGTATTTTCTCTTTTGCAGAATAAATGTTTATGGGGAAATTCCAGGTGGGCATACAGGTTAGACTGACTGAGACGGTGTTTTCTTGAGATTCTTAGTGATCCTATAAATTTCTTCCAGACCCTCGAGCTTCTCTGGCACATCTAATCCTGCTCCCACTAATGCCAGTGTCACAGTTCTCAACTTCTCAGGCTATAATTTCACCTGCTTCCTGCTCCCTGTACCATGGGTCAAGGGGTGTCGTGGCTAATCTGGTTGTTTAGCCCAACTGTAATCATCTCTGGCACATCCTGACCCCACCGGACACTGTGCCGTGCTCCCGGAGGTCCGCACGGAGAGGGGCTGCCCGCTTTGCGCCTAAGCTAGCAATGTTCAATTACATTTCCCTTAATCCCTCTGTTGATCTTGCAGCCCTGGCCAGCTTTTTCTGTCTGGAGGAAGGGACAGATTGGAGGTGAATCACTCACTGCCCTGGCCTAAGAAGATGAAGGTCAAGATAATGGGATCTCAGTGTTTCTGAGAACTGCACTTGCCTTTGATGGCTATTCTTCAATTCAAAGTTCAGGTTTTAGGAGCTGCCAGGTAACCCCTTTGAACTTCTGCTGAGGTTCACATGTGGGTTTCCACCTAAAGCCACAGAGCAACAGACCTGGGGCCAAACGCTGACCTGCCACGCCGGCACCGAGCAGGCTGATGCTGCCCTAAAGAAACTATTCTAGAATAACACCTGCATCTGAACATAAGAAACTCATGGAGGCACCTTTTTTTCCCAAAAAAAACATATTCTGAGCAGCTACACCTATGGCAGACATGGGGCTCCTGCAAGCACCACTTGGTCCTCAGCAAAGATGGTGATTTCTGGAGGATGACCGCTTGTCTTGAGCGTTTCAAGCCTCACAAGAGAGGATGAAGAAAGCTGATGACAGCATTAGAAGATCCACATCATTCCTGCAGCACATCGCAAGACCCTGTAGAGTGTCTGCAAGACCCTGCAAAGACCCTCTAGCCACAGACTGGGCGAAAGGAGGAGTACTGGGGCTCAGCAAAGTGGCTCACAGTGGGCTGTAACGTCTGCGCACCTCTTCCAGAGGTCAGCGGCAGCCTGGTCAGGCTTTTCTGGGTCTCCTCCTTTAACAACCTAATCTAACCCAACAGCTAAAATCCCATCAACTCAACCAAGTCCACCTCTGGAGATTAAAATACCATTCACCGAGCAAAGACATTTCTCCAAGCTCCTGTGAACATCATGAACAGAAGACCAGGAGAAGAATCAGCAAAGCCTTTCCTCCATGGCAGAAAGCCCCACTACACAAGAGCTGGAAACAGCCAATAATGAATCTATAATTAATCTCAGGTCTCAGGAAACCTGGCCTTGTTTCTCTGGTGAGTTTGACTTCTTGGGAGGGGTCCCCAAATGGTCACCAAGGGGCCTGCAGCTGCTCTGCGGGATGATGGGCTGCACTCACAATTAAAAATTATGGAGGAGACTGCATGGTGGGCCCCGAGAAATCCTGATGCAGGATTGCCATTTTTTATAAAGTCCATGAAAGAGCACCAGTATTTATGCTGCTGGATACACAGTGGTCAGATGAGATGTTATACCGGATCCTTTCATGCTGAGTTTCATGAACCTGTGGCTATTTCTTACGTTCTGATGGATATGACCATCTCTTTTCCCTTCTCTTCCATGTTTGATGTTCAGAGCACTGTGGAAGGACGCCTGACTCGCTCAGTGCTCATACCCTTACCCATGGGCCAAACTTTCCAAAAACAACTCATACAGCCTGGTCCCCAGGAGAGCTGCAGCACCCTGCATCGCCCGTTGGGGTGGTGTCCCAGGGGGCCCTGCCTGCAGTGGGGCAGGGGCAGCCAGCTGGGAAGTGCTTGGGAGATTGTTTAATTTTTTTTTTAATTTTCAATTTAATTAAATTAAAATTTAAAATTTAAAAATTCAGCAGAAAATTCTGAAAAGCCTTTTCCCCCCTCTGTCCTACTCAGGGGAAGGGCTCTGGCCCCATGCTCCTGCACAGCTCTCAGCACTGCGGCTGCTCACCATCAGCAGGGAATTAGTCGGGATTTTGACCTTATTTTAACCTCCCAGCTGCAAAAGGTGCTATCAGATGCTCAACACAGGCAGGCACAAGAACCGTCATTTCTATGAGATATCAAACTTCACATAGGGAGGCACATCATGACAGGGGTGCTGGGGAGAGGGGGTATGTTCAAGCTGCCCAGCCCACCCCGATGTCCCTTGCAGAGGTTCAGTACTCACCCAGCCCGTTTGCACAGTCGTAGAAATCAAAGCAGTGCATGGTTCGATCCATCCCGTATGGTCCCATGAGTGTCCTGGGAGAGAGAAGAGAAGCATCTTTCTTTCACAGGCTCAAATAAAGAGATGCACAGGCACCCAACCAACATGTGCACAAGCACATCCTTCCCACCACCCCAGACATTCCCCACAGAACAATGTAGCCAGCAGGTTGAGGGACACAGCCCCGCATATTAAGCCCACACTGGCAAAAAGCAACCCCCCTCCCACCTCCCCCAAAGTTTATACAGATAAATGAGAGAATATGTGCAGGGCTGGACATCATCCTCCCCACCCAGCAAATCCTGGACCTGTCTGTGATTCATTACCCCAGATTAATGGGGCTGGACAGCTGTCCAGCTCCCGGGAAATGAGATCAGAGCTCAGACCAATGTTCCAGGAATGAACCGGTATCACAAATACAGGCAGCCTGTAATGAAGACAGCCAGGCGCGATCCGCTCCCAGGCAGCCCTCTGGCAGTGGGTCTGGAAAAGGGGGATGCAAGATCTGCTGAGCCGCTTCAAGTCCCTGCCTCGCCAGGTCGAGGGTGGGAACGTCTCATTGCAAGCCAAAGTGGGTGCAAGAGCATCATACACCTGAGTTTCCCCTGTGCCAAGTAACTCTCCCAGCCACCCCACAGTCTCCCCCTAAACACGTGCTGGCAAGGTGGGCGTCCCAAATAAATGACACCGAAAGCTCCACTCTGCCCTAGCTGGGGACCCCAGACTCCAGACCTGGGACCACCAGTGCTTCTCCTCCTTGGGTGGCCCATGGTGGTCACGCCCATGAGGATGGGTGGACATGAGGATGGGTGGACCTTGATCTGACAAACCCAGAGCCAGGCATGCCAGGTGGGAAACCAGGGGTGAGGATTTAAGTCGCAAGAGAAAAGAAGTTTCTAAATCAGTATTAGACCCCAAATCTGGATACAGCTAAGGAGGTACAATACTGTGGGGCACAACAGGCTCCTCCGTCTCCAGCAGGATGCAAGAGAGGAATAAACCTCGGGGACTTCTCTTTGCAGGCATCCAAAATACCTCTCAAAATGTCAAGCTATCTGCAAAGTCAGTAACACCCACCTCTAAGATTCGGACTGGGAGCTTTTCCTTTTCCTCGTTAAAAATACATCCCCTTGATATTCTTGCAATGTTTCACATATTCAAGAGACTGGACAAACAACTGGTCACATCTGGCTGTCAGAAAACGGAGCCTGAAGGTGTCCCAGAAAGGCGGAGCAGCCCTGGGTCCAGACTGGTTCAATTTACCATCCAGGATTTTCAGAGTATTTTGAGTAAATCACCAACGAAACTCCACCATGAGTAAACAGAAATAGCTCAAACGAGGCTAAAATGTGACATAAGGATGGAGGTTTCAGTAAAGCAGATGCCTACTTGATACGATCAACTCTTATCCCCAGTTTGATGCACGAACGGCGGAGCAGAAGTGAGGTTCGCTAATGCTAGAGATGCAAGAAACCCACCAACAGGCGCTAGCGACGATGTCCTCAGCTCTTTCTGCTGCGCGCAAGCCATCTCTGCTGCTGTACCCTGGTCCTGGAGGAGCCACAGCAGATGACCCTTGCCTAGACGTGGCCACCAGGACCCCCAGAGCTGCCCCATGCCCCCTCCCCAATTCCTGCCCTGGCTGCAGGGGGGATTACCTGCTGATGATGATGGCTCCCTTGTAAAGGACAGAGACGGCGGGCATCTTGCTGGTGGCGGCAGCCCAGCCCTGCCGGGCGCCAGCCACTCTGATTTGGCAGGGATCCGTTAAAGCGATGAGGGGGGAAAAAAAAAAGGGGGGGAGGTCGGAGGGCATCACGTGGTCTCCCCATATGCATGTTAATTCCACCCAACATTAACACAGATCAGCTAAAAACATCTCCAACTTTAGATTAAAGCTTACGCAAGCCAAAGCCAACACGGCCCATCACAAGCGCCTTCCCGAACAAGCAGGGAGGGAGCTCTGCCAGCCCACCCAGCAGGGCTGTCGCACTCATCATTAACACAATGGGGTAATTATTTGGATGCATCCTATTGTCCGTCTTTGGGAACAGCCCCTCCAGGATGAAGGGCAGCATTAGGTGCAGGACATGTGTGCTTACCATCCCTAAAGGCTGAAAATCCACAGCAAAGCTTTGGAAGTAATAACAGACTGTAGCACTTAGGGGTTTAGGGTTTTTTTCTGTTTGGTTTTTTTTTCAGCATCTTTTCCAGCCCACAGAATTTCCTTCTTAATGCAAAGTAAGTTCAGCTGTTCCACTATCTGTTGGGAGGTCAGAAGTATGATTTGCCTTTAAACAACCTCTTGACCGCAGTCTCGCCACACATCACCCAGCCAGAGAAGCAGTGTGTCCCCCATTTTGTGGGATGGCTTGAAATGAGATTATCCAAGGTTGGCCAGTGAGCAGGGGTGGAGCTGGAATAAGCCACCTTGGGGCTCAGCAAGAGCAGGGCTGTGATCTCAGTCAGCATGGTGTGAAATGAAGAGAAATTCCCAGGAAACATGCTCCCCTGGAGCTGCAGGCAGTGGGAGGACACAGGTCCTGCATCCCTGCTAGCTCTGGGGGACAGCTAAGGTCACAGGTAAGCTCTTGGCCCTGACTCCATCAACGGTGTCTTTCTCGTGCTGTTCCCACAGCATCTCTCTGCAGGCTCCTGGCCAGATCCCATTAGTGGTACCAGACCTCATGAGCTGAGCATCAGCGTACATCACTCCAGCTCAGCTGGGGATCAGATATGGACATGCTTGCTTGCGACTGCAAACTCTTTCCCAAATATTTCCTTGAACCTGGTGCTGTTGGATATTACTTTTCCCATACATGAACAACTAATTTTATTAGCAAGAGCTTCCCCAATGGCTGTGTGAAGCCTTGCTGGGCAATTTCGAGGTGCTTTAAAATAATGACAATGCAAAAAGTTTTCCTGCATTTTAATTGCTTTTTTTAAAGTGACATCCATTTGGGGGCATTCAGATGAAATATTAAAAATCTGAGCAGACTAGACCTTTAGGTGGCCAAAACTCTCCTAAAAATGAAATAATTTAGCTGCAAGACTAGACATCAAACGTAGACGCATTTGGCGATACATTACGCGCACCCCACCAAAGCAAGGGATGCCCAGCACCCAGCCTATGTCTGCACAAAGGCTTCGGCCAAATCAGACGAAGCACCAGGGGTTGTAGGTGGGGCCATTTCCCAGTCTGCTGGACAGCTGCAGCCTTCCCTGCACCAAGAGCCTCACAAAGCTACTCATCCTCCCAGCAACCCAACAGTGGGGAGATGTTCTTTCCCCTTCCATCCTGCAGATGATGTCCAGAGCATGGAGAATCATAGAATCATTTGGTTGGAAAAAACCTTTAAGATCGATCATCGATTCCAACCGTACCTGTCCACTACTAAACCATGTCCCTAAGCAACTCGTCTACCCGTCTTTTAAACACCTCCAGGGATGGGGACTCCACCATTTCCGTGGGCAGCCTGTTCCAGTTCCTGATAACCCTTTCAGTGAAGAAGTTTTTCCTAATATCTAATCTAAACCTTCCCTGGTGCAACTTGAGGCCATTTCCTCTCATCCTATCACTTGCTACTTGGGAAAAGAGACCAACACCCACCTCGCTACAACCTCCTTTCAGGTAGTTGTAGAGAGCGATAAGGTCTCCCCTCAGCCTCCTCTTCTCCAGGCTAAACAACCCCAGGTCCCTCAGCCGCTCCTCATAAGAGTTGTGCTTCAGACCCTTCACCAGCTTCGTTGCCCTTCTCTGGACACACTCCAGCACCTCAATGTCCTTCTTGTACTGAGGGGCCCAAAACTGAACACAGTACTCGAGGTGCGGCCTCACCAGTGCCGAGTACACGGGAAGGATGACTTCCCTGGTCCTGCTGGTCACACTATTCCTGATACAAGCCAGGATGCCGTTGGCCTTGGCCGCCTGGGCACACTGCTGGCTCGTATTCAGTTGACTGTCGACCAACACCCCCAGATCCCTCTCCGCCAAGCAGCTTTCCAGCCACTCATCCCCAAGCCTGTAGCGTTGCATGGGGTTGTTGTGGCCCAAGTGCAGGCCCTGGCACTTGGCCTTGTTGAACCTCATACAATTGGCCACAGCCCATTGATCCAGCCTATCCAGGTCCTTCTGTAGAGCCTTCCTACCCTCAAGCAGATCAACACTTCCACCCAGCTTAGTGTCATCCGCAAACTTGCTGAGGGTACACTCGATCCCCTCGTCCAGATCATTGATAAAGACGTTAAACAGAACTGGCCCCAACACTGAGCCCTGGGGAACACCACCTGTGACCAGGAGCTGACCATCATGCTCCGTTAAGGCAGGAGGATCCAAGCGCCCAGTGACCCCCAGCTCTGGTACTAAGTGGTCAATGCTAGCCAGGAAGTTTTTGTGGCAGAACAGACACACGAATTCAACTCCCCTGGCATGCAGTAACCCTCCATCCTGCTGGTCCGTGCCAGGGCACAGCTCCTTGAGGGGCAGGAGTGCCCCAGCGCTGTGTCCACCTCACGGTGGCCTTTTTCAGCAGCTCACCTGTAAACAGATGCCTGAGCAGCCCTCACCCACCAGCCTTCTGTTAGTTACACTAATGATCATATGCCAAGTCCTCTAATAATCGTCCCGGTCACAGTAAGAGACAATTTCCATTCCACCACCAAAATTCAATGTACAATCCTCTGAGGTCCTTTGAAACTCTGCTAAAAAATTAATTCACAGAATTACCCCTTTGAGTCATGGGCCAGAGCCTTGGCTGGAATAAATCAGCGCTGCTGAAGGGAAAGGATAGCACAAGCGCTGGAGGCAACGTCAACAGGACAAGGTGACCTCTCTGACCAGCTTCAGAGGGGCTGCAGGAGAGCTTGCTGGAGCCAGGCCAGCCCAGCTCAACCCAAAATGTGCAGGCAAACAGGAGAATTTCCCTGCCTGGCAATTCAGTAATTCATCCACCCTGGTATCTGCAACTCAGGGAACAATTTCCACACTCAACATTAAGTGGACATGTGTTTGTTTGGGGCTTGGATGCTCAGCACCTTCAAAAACAAATCCTTCAGCAGTCCAACTATGGTCCCACCAACTGCTGCCAGCTGCACCTGGAGCCATGCTCACCCTTCCTGTGCGCTGATGCTTCATACCAGCTGGGTGGGATGTTGCAATAAACCACATGTTTGTCTGTGAGGTGGTGAAGTAAATGAAAATCGAACCAGAGAGGCCCTCAGGGAAGAGGAGCAGGGCTCAGCTTCCAAGTTTATCTCCAAACCCTCAGATCCTTGACTCCATCCTCCAAAACACAGACTGACCCTGGCAAAAGCATCAGACACTAATGCTCCTCCTGACGATTAACATCTGTCTTATTTAGAAAAAGTATTAGCAAAATAGCTTCTAAAATTTTTTTCAGTGTTTTAAAACTTGGGCTCACATTCAGGAAGGATTTATAAGCCAGATATAACCTGCCCAAGGGTCCCAGTCCTGCCGTGTATAACAAGTGTTGAACTGGCAAAGGGGACACACCATATGCTCAAGCTCTTTACGAAGCTGGGACCTAGCTGAGCAACTCAGAGTAAATCCAGCTGGAAAGCTCAGGCTTCTTACCCCAGGGAACCGCCGATGAGACTTTACATTTTTAAATAAATGGGTGAACGAAAGGAGCATGAGTGAAGTACAAACTAACACCACAGTGCTGGACAGTGTATAAACACGTGCTTAACTTGCATGTCCACCTTTTTGCTGACTGCTAGAAAAATGAGTTTGAAAACTCATTGAACTGATTGAAAAAATTGATTTTTTTAAATGTAAAAAGTTATTTTTTCTTGAAAAAAATTAATATAAAAAGTTGAGTGAAACTGTATCAGTCAGCTTTACTTAACACTAGCATGTATAAGCAGGGGTGGGTGAAGCTGTGAGTGGAATCAAAATAAGTCTTAGAGCAGGACCATAAGGTAAAAAAATGCCGACAGCAAAACATAGCACATCAGGTGCATTTACAATACATTTTTCTAAGAGATCACGAAGGGGAAATTGGGAGCGCTGGGGAGAGGCACAGAAAAGGAGAGGGTTACGTACCAGCGACTGTGTCTGCTGCAGCAGTGCTCTTCCCCCATCCCACAGCATCCAGCTGAGCTGCTGCTTGCTGCCGAGGAGCAAGGAGGCAAAGCAGGCTGTTACTGGGGCTGGCTGTGCCCTACACACCATCCCACCGCCTCCTCCTCCTCCAGGGCATCACGCCTTCTCCAAACCGTCAAACTTTGGCCATCGCCAAGAGGAAGCAGGTGGAGAAGATGGTGGCAGTATGTATGTCTAGGTTTCAGAAAGAAAAGAGGGGAAGAGGATGGCTGCAACAAGCACAACCAACAGTAGTTATTTTTTCTCATCATGCAAGTCTCCCCTTGCCCTTCCTACCCAGACTACAAGCAAACAGTGCTGGGAATAGCTGGCCCACAATAGGTGGAGGTTGTGGGTTTAATGTCATTGGGAGCGTTGGGACTGCATGGTCAGCATGGGGACAGAGAGGTTTCCCGCAGAAAATGCAATATTGTGTGGAAAGACATCGCTTGAGGCTCATTTCTTGTGAAGCACACTTTCATTTGAAACTGTGGGGTTCAACGTCTGCTCTCTCCAACCAAACAGTTCTCTGCAGCCTGTCCACTCGGGTAGGGTCATCTCCAGGTCATGTTAAGGCCATACAAGCAAAGAAATAGAGCCATCATTCTCTTCAGTAATTCCAGCACCAACATTGAGGCTAAAACCCAGGAACCAATCTTTTCAAGCAACTTAGCCTTCAGCACTGACTGATGGCAAAGAGATCTGGAAGGCTTGTGCAGCCCAAGACACAGTCCATGGAGCTCCTTCACCAGGTGGAAAAGCCACCTTGTCTGAAACTAGAACCAAAGAAATGTCTCCAGCACATCAAAGGAGATGTCTGTCTGCTGGTGGGACAGCCAAGAAGGCAAATCCACTGCTTCCCCAGTTGAAGAGGACCCACGTGTATCACTGTGTCAGAACAGGGCTGTTTGCCCCAGGACACACAGGACCTCTGGACTTCCAGGCTTTGAAGTGACCAGCTCCTGGACTTTCAGGGTGCTAGTTTTCAATCCCTTCGTGAAGGTCTGCAGACTCCATGGGAAGGATGCTCTCTCCTGCTTCTCTCCCCCCTGAGTTTTCCTGGCAGCACATTTTAAATTTGGATTTTCTCCTAAATACCAATTATACAATCCTCCCTGCCTCCAGCCAAGCAACATGCTGCCTGAGGGGATAGCTGCCTCGAGGGTTCCTCCCCTTCACTGCCCAGGGCAAGAGATTTCAGCCTTCTTGCTTTAGAAAGCACCATTAGTATCAGAGATATAACATGATGATTTGGGTAAGGATGCAAAAAAAAATGATGAGTGTTTCTTTTCTATCCAACAGAAAATCACGAGCAGATGCAATTGTCTGCTACATTATTATCCACCTCTCCTCTACGTGTTGGTCAAAGGACCTTCTGGGCAAGCAGCCGTTAGCCTGTCTGTGGACAAAAGGCTCTTCTACATTTCTTCCTTGGTCTGTCTTCTGCCTCCTTCCTTCTCTGCTTCTTGGGAAAGACCAACGTGAGCATCAAAGTAGGTGAACAGTGGCCACTGAATTGCAATTGCAGCTGGAGGAGCTGCACCTGGTTGTCCCCACAAACCAGGGCTGGCTCCTCACAGCTGGCTGTGGGATATGGAATTGGGAGAATTGTGATGAAAAATAGCTACAGAAAGAGAGAAGACCCAGCCACCGGGACAGGCATGTTGGTGAGCATGAGAAGAGAAGCAAAGAAGTGCATCCCTGGCAGAAATACAGGGCAAAATGAGAAAGTCAAGGGAAAGGGTACAAGGACGTGGTGCTCAGCCCTGCCAGCAAGCCGGGAGGGGTTTGCCCCACACCAGCCACGCAGTCGGGGCAGCCAGACTCAGCCACCCTCAGTGTGGGGAGCAGCCAAGCCCGGACACGGCCAAGACCCCATGGGGATGCCCAGCCTGGCCAGGTCCCGCAGCGAGCATCCCTGACCGAATCAGGTGATTCGGCCAGGACCAAATCACCCCACATAGGTGGCAGCTCCAGGCAGGATCCTGAGCTCGGCACAGCAGCAGCATAAGGATGCCAGAGCTGGCGACGGGTGGGTTGTGCTGACAGCAGCATCACCGAGCCCGCAGGGAGCCTCTGTGCACGGCTTAGCAGAAGAACAGGGTCCGAGCAGGTTTGTGTGGGTGGGAATTAGAGGTGGAAAGACATCCTGCAGCAGCAGTGAGGTCTGTCTGAGGGCTTTTGGCTCCAGAAAGCAGCAGTAAGAAGTTTTGAGGTGGGAGGGTGCAGCCCTTGGAAGGGCACTGTGTTATGATCTCTGCCCATGTCCCACTGATGCAGGGAGCCGTGGCGGGGGCAAAGGGCTGCCCAGGCGGCATCAGGCACTTTCTTAATAATGACCCAACATTTGTTTCATGACAAAACAAAATTAGCATAGGCTGAAGAGGCATTTGCATCTGATTAGAAAACAGAAAATGCAATTGTATTGCTTACAGGATCAGCTACAAAGCATTGATAATAAATCAAACAAAGTAAATCAGCTACCGTGAAGCTGGGAAGCAACTGCACGCTGTCCACAGTCATGGCGCAGCCCACATCGTTTTCCTAAATATTACCCATGGAGCTGCTTGAAATGAGCTCATAAGATCAGGGACGTTCACAGACAAGTCTGAACAGAAGAGGGAACAAACAAAACCATGCTGCCAAAATTACTGGTGGAGAAAACAAGCAGGTACTATGGGGAGCACCCAGGGACCAGCAGCTCCATGCACCTGCTGCGGTGCCCTCTGCCCCAGCCCTGGGCATCAGCAGCTCCCTGGCCACCCACCTGCAGGTGGAGGGGTGGTAGCAGATGAAGCGATGCTGCCAAGCCCAGTGGGGTGACGCCAATCCCCCAAGCCCAGGATCCTGCCTCTTCCCAGTGACACCACTCATGGAAAAAGCTCGTCCCCATGAGCCTGGCTGGCAGCGGTCACACATCAACGTCTCCACACCCGATAGGCACCTTCCTCCTCCCGATGGCTGTGCAGACGTTGGTGCTCCTTCATAGCCTTCCTCTCAGGCAAAGAGGGGGATCCCAGGGGACTGGAGGGGCTGCCCAGGGGCAGCTGCTGCTTCCCACCACCACCTGCATGGTTGCACACCCATCCCCTCCTCCCCGAGGCAAATGGCCAGCACCGGTCATTGTTGCACACCTGATCTCTGCAGTGTCCCTTCCTTGGGCTGTAGCACCCCTACCCCATCCTAACCACCCCCCTTGCTGACTCAGCTCCACTCCTTGCAGCCAAGCATGTGTCTTCTCTGTCCATGGAGGTCAGCAGGTGGCTCCCGGGAACATTTCATCTCCCCCCTCCTTGTGTTGGTAGGTCACCATTCACTCCTGCCTGGAACAAAGCCTGCTTGTTAGTCTAAAGATGGAGAGGTGAGGAGGTTTTAAAGCCAAGGCAGTTTCCCAATGCTTACTCTCTCCATCTGTTGAAGGAAGATATCTCCACCCTGGGCTGGATGCATGTCCTCACTCTTCAAGGAGGAAGACCCCCTTCTCCCAGTGCATCTGCCCCACGAGCCAGCACCACCCAGCCACCAAGACCATGGGTAGGTGGAGATATCATCTCTCACTGCTGGCTGGGCTTTTGCATTCTTCGACCCCTTTTATCACCTTCCATTAAACTTCATCCCATTTTCCAATACCCTTCTCAACCACTGGATTTCTTCAGCACGAGGGACTCATCCCAATGAGCCTTTGCTGTCTAAAGTCAGGTCTCTGCTGCCCATCACCTAGACCCTGGTGGGGACAGGGGCTTCCAGGAGGGAGCTGATCCCACCTGAAAGATATGCATCACGTCAACCGAGGTGGAGCATTTTCTGGAGGTGCTTCTTGCCCAGTGAGGAGAAGCTCAGCCCGTAGGTGCGTACCTGGCAGAGCTGGTCTTGGAGACCACTGGGGCTTGGAGAGGGGTTGCAAGTGTTTTCCCATAGACAGACACCTCCATTGACATGCGGCTCTTCCCATGCTGTTGTAAAAGGTTTTGCTTGAGGAAAAAGCAAAAGGGCCTCTTTAATTAGCCTGTCCTGCAGTAATTAGGAAGAGAGGCAGTTTCAGATGGAAGCAAGGTCAGACTTGGTCTGCCAGAGGTTTTTGGGAAAGGTGTTTATGCCAGAGCCCCATACCCAGCCGAGATAAGTGCCCCCCAACATCTGGTCCAGCCCAGACCTCCCATGTACCCACTTGAGATGGGGATTAATGCAATTCAAATACAATCACAGGGGAAAGCTCGAATGGGATCACTTCATTTTCGCCCCAGCAGGACCAAGGCGCAGTGGCATACCGCATGCAGGGAAGCCTTCCTTTCTCCGTCCTCCTCCCCCTCCCGTGAGGTGGGCAATCTGCTGCTCTACTTGCAGACTCACACTGCAGCCCCGGTTTGGGCGTCAGCTCCTGTGAAGGGTTAACAGGATTGTAAACCTGCCTGCCTTTCTAAATCCCCTGGGCTGTGGGATTGGACTGGTTATAAACTTATTAACAGGGGACGGTCGCTGATGGGGGCTGCAGACTCTGCTCTGCCAGCTGGGCCACCGGTCTGTCCTCAGGGTCAGGCTCTCCAGGTCCCCAGGGGAGCAGCAAACCAATTAATTTCCCCAATTAGGGAAAATGCAAGAACGATGGCAGGGAACTCACCCAAGTGAGTCCATAAGAAAGAAGAGAAAAAGAAGGAGGGGAGGGAAACAGCTAGGTATGGAAAGATGGGAAAACAACATATTTTTGGGAAAGATTTCAGAATGCACCACCAAGCTGGGAGCACAGCAGAGGCTGGCGCAGAGGCTTGGGAAGAGCTTTGACCCGTCCTTGAACCGCGAACGTCCCCATGCTCAAACCCAGACCCCAGCACAAGCCGTAATCATGGCAGCAATAATAATGCAAAGAGGACTGGGGGAATCGCCGGGCTGGCCTTGCACCCTGGCCGTGCCCGGTGAGGAGCTGGCAGCAGGTCCGCACCCACCCAGGGCACGCACAGTCCAGCTACCAGCCACAAGACCTGCCCGGCATCGATGGACACCTTCAGGGCTTTTTTTATTTCTCACTGGGTCTGACAAAGCTCCTGCACAAAAGCCACCATTGCAAAACCTGCTTACAGCCTCCAGCAGCCGCTTTCCAGAGAAGCAAAGCCTACGGGAGAGCCCTGTGGGGTCATATCAGCATCACCACCAGGAAAAACTGGTGCTCAGAGATGAGCTGCTGGTCCAGCCACACACCCCGTCAATTGCCACCCCGTGCCCCAGTGATGCCGGGCGAAGTCCTGCTGGCGGCTCATGTTTATTTATTAAATTCCTATTTCAAACTCTAAAATTAATCTTTTCATCAGCGGCAGAGCAGGACCATACTTATTGGAGTGCTGGGGAGGTGCTATCTCTCCACCATCTGCTCGCCACCCTCTGCCATGTCCTGGCAGAGCCACCAGACAGCCAAACGCTGGCCGGCACAGCTGGCACCCATTGCATGTGGGAGCTGGTTCCCCGGCACAAAGCCGGCCACCCCTCGGCCAGGGCTCTCCACCCACACATAACACATCCCAGCAGGCAAAGCTGGGGGAGGCTTCGACACAAAACCCTGACATATGAGCAGATTTCTGATGTAGAAAATGGGTTTTGAGCATTTTTGCTTTGCAAGTGCAGGGAAGCAGGGCTAACAGCTCCATGGAGCCAGGGATGCCCAGGGGACGCCGGTGAGGCAGCTGATGCTGCCGGGCAGGGGTGTAGCACTGCCTTGACGTCCCCAGCCCTAGTATGCACACCATGGCCCCATAAAATTGACACCCATCGGTGGCACCAGCCTGGCAGTGCTCCTCAAAACACACTCCACAAGGTCAAGCCTGTCCTGCACTACCTCCTTCCGACTGGCAACGGATTCTGCCTTTTCTGCACCCAAAAGCAGCAGGGAAGCATCGGTGTAGCACCCCAAACCAACCTCTCAGGTAAAGGTAGCAGTCAGCCTGGGGTGCTGCCCTCGACAGCCTGCCTGCACCCCCGTGGGGTGCTGCTGCCCCACAGCTCCCCCCAACCCTTGGTCCAATGACCTACTTCAACAGGAGACAGATCATGCCCCAGCAGTGTCCATGGTCCCTGGTGACTGCAGGGTACCCCGGACTCTTGGTCCCCAGGAGGGATGCCCAGGCTCGACCAGCCCAAGAAAGCCTCTGCCAAACCTCAGGGTGGCCCCAGGAGCCCGCTGTGGCCCCCCGCCGGCTCTGGATCCGGCCCACTGACCCCCAGTTAATCGGCTAAAGCCGCACACTCTGAACCCTGGCCCCGACCACAGCCACACTCCTGCCGGCTGTCTCTGCCCTACATAGACATCTGCAGCCACCCAGCACCCGCCTTCACCTCCCACCCCCTCCGCCGTGCCCACCGCCTTCCCCGCACCCACATGGGGGTCGCTGCTCCGCACCCACCTGCCCCCCAGGGCACCAGCACAGGGTGGACATGGTCCTTTTGGGGAGGCTGGTTTTGCTAGACAGGAAAGCCCAGCACTGGGGCTGCAACAGGAGAAAGAGCATCCATAGCTGCTTACAGGGGCTGCGGGTGCTTCCCTAGCTGCTGCCTGCAAAATAAATCCCCTTCCCCACCCCAGCTGATACTGGCCTCACCTGTGTGCTGCCCCTCCCAGGGGAGCTCGGGTGCTGTGGGACCCTGTGAGTCCCTGCCTTTCAGACAGGGGACACCAAAACTAATTGAGTTAAACCCCACAAAAAGCTGCGGGGTCACTGAACGCATCCTCCCTCCACGGGCTAATGCTGCTCCCGAAGATGGGATCCGAGACACCGAGCTATGCCCTGTTCCCAGCACGGCAGCATCCTGCCCTGCTTACCAGTAAATGAGAGAAAGCCCGTCGAAGTGCTCCAGGTCCCGGCCAGGAGGCTGGAGGTAGGACATCACCTGGGGCCACCCGTCCTCGCCGAGCCCTTAGGGATGCCGCGGCTGGCTCCCGCTGCCTGGGGCCATGGGTTCAGGGTGCCAGCGGCCGGCACGGCTCCCCAGCACAGCTCCCCAGCACAGCCAGCCACATCTAATCCCAGGCAGGCGAGCATGTGATCGCCCCTCTCCTGGCTCCCCCCAGCTAAACCCTGCTGATGTCTCCAGTTCTGCGACGCTGGCCAGGCATGGAGCGGCTGTGCCACTGCCCGGGGGATGCTGTGGTAGGGCTAATTCCAGCTGGCACATCCGAGCCCCCCAGGGTCAGAGCCGTTTGGGGCACAGGATGGCAAGTGCGTCTGCTGCAGGACCACCACAGCACCCAGCAAAGGTGTCCCCATCACTGGTGTGCAGCCATCAGCTGGGGGCTCTTCCTGCCTGGCATGGCCCCCAGTTCAATAAAATGAGCATTTATTTCATCAGGATGACACCTTCGCCCCCCTACCAGTGAGGTCCCCCCCTCACCTTGCACTTGCAGTGGCTGTAAATGATGGTTATAATCATTAACGATGGTTATAATTGATGGTTAACCTGCCACAACAAACTATTTAAAGCCAATTGCAGGCGTCACTGACCTGTGCTAAGCCTGGGCTGCGGCGACACGCACTGCTCCCCTCCTCCCCTCCTCCCCAGCTGCTGCCAACAGGCTTCAGCTTTTCTAATTATTTACATAATTTGGGGTACAATACTTGCATAGGGTTTTTTCCCCCATTTCAGGTCATCTGGTCATACTCAAGCGTCTGAATCGTCCCTCAGACTATTAGGAAAACCCTGGGAGTGAGCGCTGGTGGGCAGATGGAAACTGTTTGAAGCGGGGGGGCTCGACCGTGTAAATTATCCCAGAGCGATGAGGTCACAGCTGGCCCCTCGTGCTTCCCCGTATCCAGCTGGGGGTGGGATGGACAGACAGCGGGATGGTCAGACAGATTCCTGATTCAGGGTGGTGGAAAAGACACAAATGAGCATCAACCTGCTGCACGATGCATATTTTATTTCTCCCTCTCCCCATCAGGCACAGTCCCTTGGGATGAGCCTGTGGCAGCTGGGTGCCTGGGGATTAGGTGGGTCCCGGGGATTATGAAATGCATCCGTCTGTCCCCATCCTGCATGGCCCGGGAAAGCCACCAGACCCCCCAGGGGCCAGGTCCTGTGCCCACCACTCCCCCCAGCTCCCTGTAATGCTGGGACACTTGGGGACTAACTGGGGAAAACACCAAATGGTAGGGATGGTGACAATCCATCTGTCTGGCCACTGCTGCCCAAGCCGAGGTGTCCCACGGGCATTGGGCACAGCGGGCCTCTGGGGACTTGGTGGTGGCCAGTGACACCTCCAGCCAGGGCATGAGTGCCTGCAGGAGACGAGTTGGGAGACTTCGGTCCTTGGGGTCGGTACAGCTGCCCCAGCCCATGCCACCCATGCTGTGACAAAGAGGAGGCAGACCTGGGACAGGCAGGTGCAGGGCCCTGTGGCACCCAGCAGCCACCCAGGAGGATGCACCCATGCCTGGGGTGACAGCCCGCAGGCACTGCTTATCAGGCATTAACGAAGCTGCCTGGGAGAAGGGGGTGAATTAAGGCTGACCCCACTCAGCATCCTTTCTGAGTGACTGTGCGGAATGTGCCGGTGCCAAAATCCTTTTCACCTGCTGCCTCCCAGCCCGGTGACAGGTCCCCTGAGGAGGCACAGTCCTCCTCCCGGGACAGCTGCCACCACCGGGGCTTCGTCCCTACACACCTTTAGGGGTGCAGCTCTGCTTTATACCCTCCCCTGGGCCAGCCCTCTGCAGCACGTCCGTGGCCAGGACCCTTCTCCATAGGGATGCCCCACGGAGCACTTGGGGTGCACAACCTTCCCCAGCCCGGTGAACTCTCCTGCTGAGGGGTGCCGGTACCGCACGCCGGTGTGGGGAGAGCCACCTGCTCCCAGGGCTATCGCAACTTGGGGCCAGGCGGTTCTGGGCGTGAGCCCCGGGACCGGTTTCTGCTGCCGGGAGAGGACAGGCAGCAGGGTTTGCCGAAACTGCTGGGAGCGGGCGGGCACAGAGGTGCTGGGGTGCCGCAGCCAGCTCGGGGCTGGGCCAGCCCCTCCCGGTCTCACCGGTCGGGATAGTCAAAGGCGGTGTCACCCCGCTCCGGGGCAGGACAGCGCCCAGGGGCCACGGGGATGGTGAGGCCACCCCGATCCTGCCCAGGTGCCAGCAGTCCAACTCGGCCAAGGCGCCAGGTGCCCTGGAGCATCAGTTCCACCTCCCCCCCTGCAGCTGCCAGGAGTCCGCAGGGACACCCCACGGATGCCCAACAGCCCTGGGGGGTCACAGCATCCCCTGAGCCGGGCTTGTGGCGTGAATCACGGAGACGTGCCAGGGAGGGACGCGCTGCCTTGGCCTTTCCTCCGAGAGTTTCCGTGCTGGCGGAAACAAAGCATTATCTCCCTCGCCCATCAGAGGCAGCTGCCCGTGGGTGCACTCCATCTGCATATTTATACAGATGCAAACATTACACCCTGGAAATTCCCAACCTTTACATCATGGGCCAAAGCCTGCAGTGGAGGCTTGACCTTTTTCTCCCTCTTGATGGGTCCTGGGGAGCCTGCACCAGGGAAGACCCTACCTTGGGACATCCCAGCCAGGGTCTCGGCCACGGGTGATGCTCCCCTGCGGGCAAGCGGGAGCCCCTTCAGCATCGGGACCATCGCGATGGTAGAGGGCTGCAGAGGGGCATGGCTCGCCTCCAAGCTTCCACAAGGCTGGGGCTCCTGCATGGGTGTCCGGGGCTGCAGCATCGTGCCACACAGGAGGCAGAGGGGACACCTGGGTGTCCCCCCTGGGGAGCTGGGATCCTCCTCCCCTCTCCATCCCTTCATGACACAGGAGAGTAAGGACCAAGAGCAGCTGCCACTGCCTCGGATGCAGCAAGTGTATCATGGTCTTAAAATCCTGATGCCGCCAGCCCTGTCATACAATACTCAGTATCTTTCTGAAAGCCATGGCTGGGGGGACACAGGATAGGGACCCACCGAGGAGGGGGTGTCCCCCTCTGTCCATCCCCGCACAATTTGGTGCAGATTTCCCCGATCCCTCCTCGATGCCTTCCGTGCGTGCCACCACTTGGTGCCTCCAGCCTGGCACAGGTGGCACCAGCACCCCCAAGCCACCACACCAGTGTGCTCAGCTGCACTGCTGGTGACAACACGGCTCCTCTGCTCCATACTGCACCAGGAGGATGAGGAAGAGCTGGAATTTAATTTATTCCATGCTGCATTTTCATGCCAAATGAGTCAGAGCACCAGCCTCGCTCAGCCTTTGTTTTGCTTGGCTGCTAGCGCCGGCTTTTGCTTGGTGTTTGTTAAATATTTAACTCCCTTGATGGCACTTGGGCTCAAACCAGCAAGTACAGCAGAAAAAAGCCACTTCCCTGCTGGGGCAGGAGCTTTCCCAGCCTTCAGCCCCACTTGGGAGCGATGCACTTACTTGAAGAAGCCCTGAGCTTGGTCCTTCAAGCCACCGCATCCCACAAGACCCATTTAAAGCTATCATGGCTCACAGGGGCTGCGGGATGGGGCCAGAGCACCTGGAGCAGCCGGGCTGGCTGCTGATTTCAGAGCAAAACCAGCCTTAAAAGGAGCTGAGGGATGTTTTGCCCCGCACAGGACCAGTTAGGAACGAGCACGGCTGCATTCCTGCACACGTGGGAGCCAGCGAGAAGGAAGCAGCAGCGCAGAGGTGTTTCGGTGCCCTGCTTTCCTGCGCTGCGCTGCTGCTTTCCTTCCCACCCTGACAGCCAGAAACGCCCCCAGACACGGGAGCGGGTGGTTCAGCTGGCCTCTCCAAGGAGGGCTGTCAAAAAGTCCCACCCAGAAAATAAATGAGGTTTTGGCCAATCCACTGTTGGTTTGTGTTCCACCGAGTCTCTCAGCTTTTGAAAGAAATTTCCAAATTTTTTTACCACCCCTATCCAAAGCTAAATCCTAAAGTTCTTCATTGGGAAATGCCACTGAAAAGTCGCCAGGGCTGAGCATCCCCATGCCCAGCTCCTCTGCTGCAATGGGTCCCCAAAACCCCTGGCACTGCAGGACGTGCCAGGGCCACAGTGCCTTTTGGGGCGTGCTGGGAGGGGGATGCCTCTGCCACAATGCTGGCTTGACCCACCAAGCCCCAATGTCTTCCAGAATTAGGTTAGACTTGCGTGGGTGGGACAGCGGGATGTGGTGGGGTGGCCAAACCCATCATGAAGGTATCAGCAGCGAGCAAGACCCCGGCAGCTGGTACCCATCCTGCACCTCTCAGCAGCAGGATCGGCCTCGGCCGGCGGCGATGGAGACGGTGCAGGGTGGAGCAGGGCAAGCTCAGCAGGGTGTGGGATCTGTGCTGGCAAAGGGCTTGCCAGGAAAGTGCAATCTTGTTGCATAAAACGTGCTCCTCTCCTGCTCCCCTCCCGCGGCAGCAGCTCAAGAGCTTCTTACCCAGATTAGGTCAATATTGCCACATCGCTGCCTCTGTCGAGGTGCTCACCCCCGTGGAAGGAGCTCAATGGGTGTTTTAAGGGCTGGAGAGGAGTCATGGGAGCGCGGCTGGGTGGGGTGTCCCAGTGGGGTCCATCCCTGAGCACAGCTTCTCAGGGTCCCCGTGAGCAGCACCCAGTGCACCCCTGGGGCTCGGCATCCCCCCACAAGCTCCTGGCTGCCCTGCAGAGGGGCCCAGCCCTGCTCAGCAGCTCCCCACGCATGACAGGGCCAAAGCCCTCTCCCCAGGACAGGGACACACTTACTTCTCAATGCTCAAGAAACTGCAGAGGAACCGGTGGCACCAGCTCTGGGTATCAGCACGGGGATGCGCCAGGTCCAACAGCAGCAGGAGGCGGGGGGGCACAGAGCGCAGCGGGGACCGGCTGCATCAGCAAAGCTGCCAAAATGCTCATCTGCAAAATAAATGCTGCAAAGGAAACCCCCTCCCGTCTCAGCTCTGAGCTGTGGCTCTGGCAGAACCCAGCTGGTGAGGAAACCTCAGCACAGCATGAGCGGTGCTTTGGGCAGGCACTGGAGCTCATACAAGAGCTGCCAGCACCCCCAAACCACAGGCCCCCAGGTCCCCAAAAGCACGCTTTGTACAGTGCCTCTGATCCCAAGCCAACGTAAAGGCAAAATACCTGGGTAGTTTATGTAAGACATAGTTTTCCACTACGAAGGAGTTTCTCACTGCTCGGCGTTTCACCCAGCAGCTGCAATTTTGCGGCTCTCAAGGGCATTCGCACACAAAAATGAGCCACGCCAGAAATGCGGGGAGATTAGGACGATTCAGGCTGCAGAGCTGGCACAGGAGAAGATTTAATGCAAAACCCCTCTTTTAGCAAAGGCATTTCACCCCTAAACCTAGCCTCTGCTCGCCTTCACAAAGGGTTTAAGAACAAGTACGGCTCATGGAGGGAAGCTGGAAGAGGAGCGACCGGTCCCCTGAGCACCCGGGAATGTGTTGCCACTAGATATTGGGGGGGATACAAAAGCACGAAAACCAGACAGTGTTTCTAGAGCAAATAAAGACACACAAAACTTCATGCAGTAAAATAAAAGTAGGTGGGTTGGGTTTCTCCTTCCTCACCTCCCCTTGTTTCAGGATCAGAGCCAGCACACGCTGCCCGGGACGGGGAGGGTGGGGATGCAGGTGCTGCCTGGCCAGGCAGCACTGCCTCTGTGGCACGGGGATGCTTGCAGCCTCTGAACGAACAACAGCACCGGACAAATCCTCCCTCGCAAAATAAAAATAGGGAAATCCTGGTCTACTCCTTGGCCCAGGAGCCCCACAGGGACGCATGGCTGTAGTGGGGAGTGTGCCAGCCTCCCGGCACTGCCAGCCTGGCCAGCCCGCAGGGATTAACTGGTACCAGGGGGATTGGAATGGTTCTTATCAAGGGGATTCTCATGAATATTTAGAAGCAAAAATTCAAGCTGGGCACCCTGAAGACAAAGCTATAACATCAGTTATGGTTAAAACAGAGTAGTCATGGCTGGTAACAGATAAAGCCCAGAAACTTGGCCCCAGCCAGTGTGGAGTCAGGCCAGCAGCCCTGATTCAGGCTGTTTCAGGGCTGGTGTGGGAGGGCTGCCACTGTCAGGCTGCTCCAGCCTCACCCCATCACCCCCCAGCAGCGGACAGGGTATGAGTCTCATTGCACTGTTTCACTCCACAGGAAGCTCAATCCCAGCAGGACTCTGCCACCCCTGCCAGGACATGCCAACACCAGATCGGGCTATGGCACAGCCTTGTGCACCTGCTTGCCGAAGGCTTGAAGATGTTAGGCTGCACAAGGCTATGAAAACAAAAGCATTGCTATTTTGCAGGGTGGTAGCCTGGCTCCAAGCGGGGTCAAGGCTCCACAGGGCATCGGCTGCGGGTTTCAGCCTCACAGCCAACTGGTTTCTGATGACTAATTTACCACTGAGAAGTGGCTGGCAAAGCCGGGGAGCACAGTCAGACCACCCTCGTGCTGCAGAGCTTCCAGCAGCCTCTCCACTGCATGCCGATGTGCTCAGCCCCATGAGGAAACTGCCTCTCGTCCCCCAAAAGCAGCCAGGAGGACAACCCGTGCCAAACAGGGATGGAGGAAACCCTCCTACAAATACAAGAACACACATACACTTGCCTTGTGCTGTCACCGCCGGGACCCACAGGCACCCAGCACCCCAGGCAGACAAAGCCAGACCCATGCAGGAACATCTCACCAGCTGGAGGGCTCTGCGCTCTCCAAGGGCGCCTGGGACAAGGTGACCTGGAGCAGAGGCAATCTGACCTATGCAGGGGATCGGGATCAATAGGTCACTGCATGCACTAACTTGCCCCCAGAATGAAAATCAGCAGAGGATTTGGGACTAGTGGGGAAGCTTCAATCAGGCTTTTAATCCCACAGGGGCACAAAATCCCAGGATAAAAAGGCCAGAGCTGGTCCTAATTGCTGACTGCTGTGTGCTTGTAGATGTGTGAGCAAAATCTCTTAGGCTGCAGCAGACCTGGGGGAGGCTTCTCATTGCCTTCTTGCTGACTGTGTGGCCAAGCTCCCCGGGAGGAGGGGATCCCCCCTCTTTTGGGGGGATCTGCCCCAGCACACGCAAGGTCAGCTCTGGCACTGGCTTCCTGAACGGGGTTGCAGGCCCCTGGGGAGGATGCACCTAGCAGGAGCTGTGATGCTCAGCACACCGGCCCCTCCTAAAGACAGAAAACACCCAGGAGGTGCTGGGGCAAGGCAGAGGGTGCAGGGAGGCTGGGGAGGAGGCAGCCAGCCCCCTTGGCTGCCCCTCCATGCCTCTGCCCATCGCCTCTGGCCGCATTGGGGCTGGGGGAGCACCCCGGCTACTCCCGGCTCTGCTGCTCCCCACCTACCCCCTGACTGCAGGGGGATGTCACGGTTGACCCTACACGTTTAGGGGGTCCAGACCTTTCAGGCAGGGCTGGAACCGGGAGCGCTGGGCTCTGCCAAAACCCTCCTGGAAGCCGGGGAGCGCCGGGAGCGGGCGGGGGAGGATGCTGCGGGGCGGGCCGGGCCAGCCCAGCCGGGCAGAGGCAGGCAGGAGGCAGGCAGGAGGCGGTGCAGCCCCATCCCCGCCTCCCGGCGCGGCCCGGCCCGGCCCGGTGGCGGTGCAGAGGCTGCGGGCGGCGGCGGGGGAAGAGCAGGCGGAGCGCGGCGGGCGCCGTGCCGGGGACGCGATGCACTCGCTCTTCAGGAAACGCAACAAAGGGAAATACAGCCCCTCCGTGCAGAAGAAAAGGTGAGTGTCCCGGCCCCGGGCGGCCCCGCTCCCCCCGGGCCAAGCAGCGCCGCGATCCCGGGGCCCCCAGCCCGCAGCATCCCCTCCCGGCGCCGGGGCTTGGCGGAGCCAGGGCACCCCCGCGGTGTGAGCACCCCCCGAGGTGTCAGCTCCTCTCTGAGCTGGGTCCACGTCTCTGGTGCCCGGTGAAGGCACTGAAACGGTTTTTCCCCAGTCCCCCTTGCATCGCAGGAGTGGCAGCTCCAGAGAGCAGGTTCCTTCGCTTCCCAGGTGTGTGCTGGATTAGATTTTAGGGAAAAAAAGTCTTGCTGTCCTCAGCCTTCATCCACTTGTTCCATCAGGACCAAGTATTCAGTCGATCATCTTTTCCTCAGCTCTTTCTGATGGAGTGGGTACATGTTTCAGTTGTACTGGTCATAAAAAAAAAGAGCATCATGTTGAATGCGCCCTGTGAAAGGTCACTATTAAAAGGGAAAAGATGTGAAAATCCCCCCCCCCGAGAAAGCTTGGCCCCTCTCCGGGCTGCACGATGCAGTGCTGCAGGAGGGGGCTAGAGACTGGGCAGCCCCAAGCCCATGCCTGCACAGGGTGGTGGCACAGGGGACATTTTTCCAAAGAGGTGGATGTTCGCATCGATTCAGAAGAGCGTCCTGTGTTTTGCGGAGGAGCTGCAGGGGCTCTGGATCACGGGGAGCAGGACGGCTGGTGCAGATTGCAGCCCACTGGCTTGTTCATCCCTCTCCATTGGACACCTACCCTGCTGATGGGCTCGAAGCGGCCACCCTGCTCCCAGAAACCCTCCTTTGGGAAGGAAACTGGGGAGCTGGTACAGGGGCTGATGTGCCTTCAGGCACCCAGAAAGGGACCAGTCAGCCCAGAAGGCGCTGAGATCTTCCAAGCCAGGGGACCCCCTTGTTGCTCCCTGCCCACGGGTGCGGGTGCGGTGCTGTGGCACATGGGAGGGGTGTTCCCCGAGAGGGGAGGGTGCTGTCCTGGCACAGTGGGTGCTCAGGCTTTGGTATTTCCTGAGCTCCCTCCGTTCGGGCAGAGGCTTCAGCTTCAGCCCTGGGGATGGGCTCCCCCAGCAGCCCGGCTGGCTCAGCAGGGCCACCCAGGCTCCTGGTCCCAAAGCCTGGGGCACGCTCTGCTGCCAGCTCCTTCTCTGGGGAGGGCTGGCAGGAGGAGATGGGTGGCATGGAGCTCCCTGAGGCTCAGCATGTGCCTCCCTGATGGCCCCAGCCCCAGCGTTCCCATGGTCAAAGGGTGGTGTAGATACCCAGTTGCACTTCTAGTCTTCGGGGGTGTTAGTGGAAGGCTTGAAAATGAGAAACGCCACACCTGGGTTGACATCTCAGGGCTCTGAGCAGCATCAGGGTGTTGGGAGGCAGGAGAAGACAGACCTCCTCTGTGCTGGGTACCCACCTCGTGATCTCCAGCACGGTCCCCACTGCTGTGCTCCGAGCCCTGCCAGCGCTGGGTACCCCATGCTCGTGTCATCCAACAGCGGATGGGGCTCGGGAAGACGGTCTTCCCTCTGCCACCCTGCCCGTGAGCCCAGCCAGCTCTGGGCAGGTGCCAAAGCACCTCTGAAGGCTGCGGGCCAGGCTGAAATCTTTATTCTTCTGGCTGGCTGGTGGCAGCTGAGGAAGCAGTGCAGGGCTGTGGCCTCGGGCCACCCTCCCTCCCTGCGCCCCAGCTGTCCATGCACACCTCGGGGAGGGCTGTGCTCATTAGCCCAAATTTGTTAATTCCTGCGTTGGAGTTTACAAACATCTGTGAATCCAGGGAACACTCCCACCATGTGGAAACAGCCCCACCATCAAGATGGGGAAGCCGGTGCTGGACCGGTTAAACAACTTGCTGGAGAAGGATTGCAAAGAAGCGAGGAGCTCCTGCTGCCCTGTCCCTTGCTCCAGGCACTGCCAGGCTCCCAGCCGGCTCCCGCCCAGTTTTGCTGCTAGAAAAACAGAGCAACGCTGCTAAAATCAATTGACCGCCCCCGCCGTAAACAGGGATGGAGATTTCGACACCGTGTGCAGCCCAGCCTCATCCTGCGCTTCAGCGAGGCTGTGCAGCTGGGGTGCAGGGGCTGCACCTTAAACGAGGGCTTAGTGCCAAGGTGCCGCCGGTGATCAAGCCTTCAAAGCACAGCGGTGACAGGGCAATAACTGAGCACTGGTTTGCCAAGCGTGCTAGTGTGCTGGAACGTTTCCTGCAAGCAGTGAGGAGCCGGGGCTACGAGCTCAGCTGATTTAGTTAGGGATTGCCCAGGAAGCTCCATCCTACAGCAGGGTGTAGCCTAATGAGGAGCTGCTGTGAGTCTTGGTGGCTTCTTCAGCCTTGGGACGAGCCTTTCCTATGATGGGGGCGTCTTGATGAGCAGCGCTGGAGAGTCAAGATCTCCGTGAGTCTGTGCAGCTCAAGCCAGGTGCAATCTGCCTGCAAACAACGCTCTTTGTTCCCCTGGATGCAGACAGCCAACCCCAATTTGGCCCTTCAGCCACCCATCCAAAGCGCCTTGAAGTGTGTGGGCTTTGAGCAGCTCCTCTGCCTATCCCTGAGCTGCCCCCAGCTTGCCCGGGACCCAGGGGGTGAGAGGTTGGGGTGGGCAAGGGACAGGTTTCCCTGCTCCATCCCTGCTGTCGTGCTGGGGATGCAGCTCCCCATGGGAGCCAAACCCCTCTCCAAACAAGGAAGGAGCCATTTGCAGCAATTGCCTCCACTTCTCGAGGCTGGTCGGCCCCGTGCTAGCATTAGTAAGGACGAAAGCTAGCCTGCTTTGAAGCTCTAATAGGGCAACGGCAGGGAAAGAACAGGAGCGGCATTAAGTCCTGCAAAACTGCAACTGTTTGAAGACACCTTGGTGCCGGGTCCTCTGGCCTGCTGTGACGCGTCCGGCCTTGGTAATACCAGTTGAGCCTTGGAGCATGCCGGCCACACGCTGTGCCACAGCTTGGCTGGTGGAAAACCACGGCGATGCTCTGAGCTGAGCACCCTGGACCACATCTGCATCCATCCACCTCCTAACGCCACTCACAGCACCAGCAGTTACTTTACCCCCAGTGTGCAGGTGATGCTCCTCAACAGGCATTTGCCATGGTTTTGTTTTTTGGATGCACAAATTAGCAGGACCAGGTTCCAAGTCTCTCCTTAGGAATATCTGCTGCAGCTCTGGCCTCGGCTTGTGGTCTCCAGGCTCAGCAGCCAGCCCCATCCAACGCCAGGCATGTCAGTAGGTGTGTGGGCATCTCCCTCCCTTGTCTGGGGAATGTGGATGATGATGAGATTTCTTTTGTCTCATGGGATTGGTTGCTTTGTGCTTTTCTTGCTCATCCCATCCCAGTAGCATAAGGCCCTGGGATTCAGCTGGGACTGGCCATGACTATTGTGTTGTTAGCACATCATATATATATGTGTGTGTGTGTGTGTGTCTGTACCCCTAGAAGGGAAGGCAGAAGCCTTGAATAGGGATGTAGTATGGGCGAAAACCATCACCTTCCTTCCCCGTTCTCTTCACCAAACACTTGCCACGCTTAGGAAACAGGAGGTTGGTTTCTCTCTTAGAAAGTCCAGGCTTGGGAGGTAGAAAACACAGCTCAGCCTTGAGAAGTCGCTGCTGAAATTCACCCTTCTGCCAGCAGGAAAGATGTTCATCCTTGGGGTCCCCTGGGGAGGGCATCCATCCAGGAAGGCTCCTAGCCCTGGAGACCCTTAATGCTGTCAGGAAACCCAGTCCCCATCTAAGAGGGGGTGCAGGCAGCTAGGGCAGAAGCGGGGAGGGCTCTGCCTGCAGGGCTGGCACCCATTTCTAGAGGCTGTTTGGTAGGGCTGGAGTCAGCACGAAGGACCAGACAGCAGGTGAGTCAGGGGAGCTGCTCTGTATTTACGGCAGAGCAAGCCTCGCCATCGCCTGGCCTATTTCTGCTTTAATTTCCATGCACATTACAATAATATATCACCATTACTATGAGGGAAGATAAATATAATTGAAACGAGCTGGACTAAGCACGGCAACGCTGCTGTCCAGCTACGCCCTAACATGGGTAGCTTGATGGCACGCTGCTCTGGAGTTTTGAACCAGATCTTAATCGCTCCCAAACCTGAATTACACTAGCCATAGCCCAGCCCTTTTGTCCTCTGCTCTGCCACAGTTTCACTCCAGTATCATAAGTGGCACAAGAGAATATCATGCAGTGGTAGCTGCGGCTCAGGGATCTTTAAGGGCATTTATAGTTCTGTGCTGTGGCTTTCTAGAGGATTCGTGCCCTTTAAGTACCTCCTAAAGTCTGCTCTCCAGCAGCAGTGCTCACATGGGTATGTTTTTTATGAAATCTGTATAAATGGAAATTAAATGGAGATGGAATTGAGAGCAGCAGTAGGTGGTCACTGCCTGATGCACCGTCTGTACATCCCAGTAGTGGGATGCAGTAAGCAGGACCAAGATCCGTGCTCAGACCCTGTCTACAACCGACTCACCTGTCCCTGGCCTAGCGGTCCCACCTGTGGAGAAGCTCCTGGTTCCCAGCAGGGGCACAGCCTGCATCGCTGAGCTGGGGGATGGAGCAGGACAGAGCCCTTCCCATTAACCCTCCCAGCAAGTATCTGATTCACAGGACAAGCTCCCAGCAGGAGTTTTCCCAGGGATCGCATTCAGCTAGAGCAGTCAAAACTCCAGGAGTATCTATTTGAACATCCTCACTTGCGGGGATTAGTGAAATAGCCTTTTTGTTTGGGAAAAAAGGAGACAGAGAAATCAAAGGGATTTCCTACCACCTGCCAGCAAGCGCAAAGCCAGGGTGCGAGCATGCAGACATCCTGGAGATGCCAACCCCAGGGAAGATTGCTCCAAAAAGTGCTCTTATCAGTGAAGATTCAACCTAATGGGAAGGGAGAAAAAAGTGGGAATAGAGAAAAGAAGTCCAATTTTTAGCAGTAAAGTTTCCATATCACAATAATTATCATCACATCTGTCTTTTGAGAACCTCTCTTCAAAAAGAAAAAACAAACCCAAAACCCAAAGAAAAACCCCAAAACCCAAAGAAACAGAACATGGATGAAGTGAAGTCTGCCACAGAGCAGCTGCCTCCTCCCAGCTCCCCAGCTGGGAGAAACCTGAAAAAACCCTCCCATTCCTCACGGGAATAATCTCAGGTCCTTCACGCCAACCAGGCGATGCTACAGCTGCTCAAGGCAGCATTGAAAAGAAGTAACACTTCTGCCAAGTGCAGCTTTTCATGAATAATATCATTTTTTCCTTCCTGATCAGAAAATGTTAAAGTTCTCCAGAAATGGCAAAGCCAGTTTTCCAGGCTTTTTTTCTTCCCCCCCTGCCCCAAACAAAGACATCTATTTTAGCAGAAAAGCTCTGCATTTCCCTTCCCTGTGCTGGAGCCTCGCAAAGGCCATGCCCTGGGCACCTTTGCTGCTGCCTCCGCTCAGGCGCATGTGCGCTGCCCTTCCCAGCTGGGCTATGGCCAAATCCTGCCCTTCTCCCTCCCCAGCGCTGCTCTATGCTCTGGCCATCCCCTCCTGCCTGTTTTTTGGCCCCGGCAGCCCTTTGCCTTACCCTGCTAGCTGCTCTGCTCCAAAGTCCAGATGCACCCGTGGCTCTTTCCAGCAGCTTCCCAAAAGAGCCATCTCCTGCAAATCCCATCCACACACCTTTCCCAGGCTGGCCAAGGATTCCTCACCGCTTCGCCCATCACCTTGTGCTTCTCCCACATCTTCCTCCTCTCAGCAGATGAAGGGCACAGGGAAGCCAACCTCCTCCATCCCCTGGCGTGGAGATTTCAGCCAGGCTTCAGCTTTTCCCACCTGATCCCTCCGGCACCCTGCTTGACATCCAGATGGATGCAGGGACCGCGCTCATGTTTTATTAACACAGACCCAGCTATAGGGGTGGGGGCAGGCAGATTATTAATAGGGCTGATGATCTCATATCAGTAATGTCCAAGTTGGTTGGTTAAGTGGCACAGAAGGGATAAGTATGCAGAAATAAATACAGAAATAAGAGAGATCTTATTCTCTCTTATAAGATCTCTCTTATTTCTGTATTTATTTCTGCACACTTATTAATTCTGCATTTCAAGCAGCAGTGGGGGCGAGCTGGAGCACACACCAACCTCCCCGTTCACGGTCCTGTGCGGTGTTCAGCACAGGATGGGGTGTGGAGAAGCAGCTCCTCCGACACTGCGGTGGCTGTTTTGAGATCCATCTCCTGTGGGAGGTTTTTATTAGATTTTCCTGCACCAAAACCTCAGCTGGTGACAGTCACCTGGTCCGCCGGTGACTCTCGCGTAAACCGCAGAGGTGGAGAGAGCAAACAGCTCTTCTTGCGTGCGTCAGGAAAGCCAAGGCTGAGCAGCAGAGCCATGCCCACATTATAACCGAGCGTGTCCTTGCTTGCTCCAAGCAAGCTCTGCATTTTCTTTTCCCTGGTCACCCAGATACTGCACATCAAAGCAGTAGTTTCTGGGTTACCAGGCAAACCATCCTCTCCAACACAGGGAAATGCCATCCTCTGCCCTGCCTATTCCCCCAGCCCCGACACGCGCTTCTGCTCCCTGCAGTGATGGAGAGGGGGCTGTTGCCCCCCAGGTATGGCCGGGGCTGGAGGTGGAGGGTGGCTCTGCCCCGGCGCTGGGTTCCCTGAGTCACAGGGAGGGTGGGTGGGGGGGGGGGGAGGGATGGCCAGGGGCAGCACTGCCCGCTTGGGAACCGGCTGGCAGGGTGCAGGCAGCCCCGGCTCAGTAGCAGGGTGATTAATGGGAGTGATTAGAGCTCGTGGCTCAGACCCAGGGAAAGAGTGGGGGGAAGGAGATAAGGGCCACGTCCTCACCCAGACACGCCATCCTCATCCCGAACCGGCCTGGCTGTTCCAGCAGCAGCAGCGCAGCCATGGAGGATGCTCCTGGCAAAGCTGGTACCTGAGTGAGAGGGTCAGGGCCCCGGTGTTGCACTCTCCGGTTCCCAGCACCCGAGATCAGTTTTGCTGGTGCAAATCGAGCACAAAGGCTCCAGGCTCAGCTCTGCTAGGCCAGACCAGCAGCAGCAGCTTGCGAAGCCGTGGCTGAAACACAGCGTTGTAGTGGATCCCAGACGATCCCTGGCTTAATTTTATTTCCCCTATAAAATTTAGAAGCTTCAATCAAAACCAGAACTAGAAAAGCCCCAAACCTCTTCTGCTTTTGGGGGTGGTTTTTCCATCCATACTATAGATCCACCAAAACCCTGAAGATTCATCCACGGGCCTGCTAGAAAACACCAAGACCAAGGTAGGGAACACGGAGACAAACCAGCAAGCCCTGCCAGCTCTTCCTGAGACCTGCTCAGTGCTGGTTCAGCTCCTGGCTATCGCAGCAAAGCATCCCAAGCTCCCACCTGGATAATCAGCCTCTCCTGCCCTCAAAGCTCAGGTGGCCTGCAGTTCATCAGTGAGAGATGAGGAAGGCTCCTTGCTGGTTGCAAGCTTTCTCAGGATGCAGGAGATACCAGCTCGGAGTAACCGTCATCTGAAGACACACAAATGCGTGCCCAGACACACAAAGTTGCTCAGCTTCAAACCGCTTTCTCTCCACTGATTTCATCTGATGTTTTTGCTGGTTTACATGGGAGGATGTGGATTACAAGAAACCCCCAAGCGGATTTTGAAGAGCTGCTTCTACCATTGCAGCAGGATCCAGCCACCCACATCCATCTCCTGGTGCACCCCTGCACCCTCCAGTTGTGATTATTGAACAGAAAGTGAGGCTCATCCTTGAAGTTATTGCAACCAGCTGCATGACTTGTAACGACTCCTTCATTTGCTTCTCTGCTCGCAAATGCCCGCTTGGTTCATTTCTGCTGATGTGAGAGGGCCCATAATTACGGCTAATCCCTCTGCTCATCAGGAGGTGCCAGGCAGGCAGCAGCAGCAATAGACACAAACCACCAGCTGTGCCGAGTACCATCCTGATGATGCAGCTTCTATAAAAAGAAAAAAGTCAGTGTAAATCCTGCCCACGCCAGAACTTCCCAGGGAACCGTGAACTTTTGTGGAGCTGTCAGATGCTACAAGGCTCCTGCAGCCTGGGGCAGGGTTCAAGGTAGGGAGAAACAAGCCCAGAGCTGGGTTTTGTTTTGTTCTGCTGCACTGAAAGTGATAGCACGTGTGGCAGGCAGGAACGTGTCCTGAAGCTCAGCACCAGTGCCAGGAAGGAGGCTGGCCAGACCTGGGCTTGCCAAGCTTTTTTCCCCAGTGCCCACATTGGAAAGGCAGCAAGCTGAGATATCCCTGCTGGAGACTGCATGTGGTCCCCCAAGGTGCACAGGACCGACAAGGCCACGTACTGCTCTTACCTGCTGGTAGTGGAGCAGTGGCACATGTCCAGGGAAGCCACTGCAAAGCCCTGGAAGAGGACTGCCTTGGTCAACAGGCCATTTCTACTCTCAGCTTTAGCCCACCTCACTGTGGAAGACAGGAGGACATGTCTTGTGCTGTCCTGGAGAAGGTCACATGGTCAAACCCTGCCCTGTGATGGACGTAGGTGCTGCAGGACTCCTCAGAGCTGAGCTGACAAAGCTGCTGGATGAGGCTGTCCACCTGGAGATGAGGAACTGTCACAGGAGCCCTCCATGCCATGAGCAAGCACGGTTGGGATGCTGGTGCTCCACCAGACAACTCTGCTCTCCCCCAGCCTGCCCCGTTGCCCTTCAGCCTTTGCAGGAGACGCACAACTCTTATACTAGCAGTTATAACAGCAATTAACACTTCCAAGTGCCATATAAAGATTAATTCTACCACCACATAACGAAGTCATTAAGGCTTATTATCCCCGCTCTATAGGTGGTTGGTATTGGAGTGAGCCAGCCCTTGGCTTAAGCCCACATGGCAAAGCAGCATAGCTGGGACACAAGCCCCAGCCTTGCCACCAGCCTTGGCTCTAGGAACCCTCCAGCTGCAGGGACTGCGGGGGAGCACACCCTGCTTTCTGCCTCCGGTCTACAGAGCTGCAGCAGGAGGCTGCGGGCATCACCTGGCACGCAGCCCGGCACACGGTCCTCTGGAGCCAGCCCAGGCACGCTGCAACCTCTCCTTGCAGCCAAAGTGACAGCAAGAAGACGAAATGTTTAAAATAACCCTGGCAATGCAAAAGCTGTGTCACGGGTTGTTCTGACTCTGCTCTAGCTCAGCCATCCCTGCAGTGGGGCTGTGAATATTAGGGCTGGCCCTGCACCCTGCCAGCCTGGCTGCAAATGGAGAGGCTTGGACCAGCGTCACCCTGGGAGCAAAAACCAGTGCCTAGCAAGAGAGAGAGCACTGAAAGATAGATGCAATGTGTGCTGTCCCATCGCTTTATTTGGTTTAAATTGTGAATAGCTCCTTGGCAGAGCAAGGAAGCCGTGACCTTGGGGCCCCCCATGGAGGGGCACAGCAGGGGCTCCAAGGTAGGGCTGCGCCCCAGCATGGGGTGCACACAAGGCTGCAGGCAGGGGCTGCCCAGGGCATGGGCAACAGCCTCAAACGGGCCATCTTGCCTGCATACATGGGGTCCAGGTCCCCTCTGCTGCTCAGGCTCCTTCATGTCCACACAGGACCACCCTCTCTCCCTGTCTCCTGCGAACAGCTCCTTTCTTTCTTGCTCCAAAGCCAAGGGAGGCTCAGGCTCACCTACAGCATCGCTCCCATTTCCACCACGCGGGAGACACTACGTCCCCACCCACCCCCCCACTCCTGGCAGAGCAGCCAAGTATTTTGGAAAGCGTTAGAAAGGCATCAGTGAGTCACGCGCAGCTGCAGTGCCTGGCAGGCTCTGCTGGCCCCCGGCCACCCCCGGGGTCACGGCTCCCCGAGGGCAGCCCCTGGCAGCAGCTTAGGGCTGTGGCCGTGTTTGTGGGGTGACGAGTCCCCCTCTTTCTCCTCCTCTTTCTCCCCAGCATCTCCAGCAAAGAGCTGACCGAGCTCATAGAGCGCCTGCAGAAAAATGCCGACCAGGTGGAGAAAAACATCGTGGAGACAGACTCCCGAATGCAAAACGTAAGCAAGCCATGGCCCCCCCCACACGGGCTCCTCCGAGCAGCTTTGCCCCCCTGCTCCCTCCTGCTGCAGCCCTTCCCGCTTTGCTGCGGTCTTGTCTCCTCTCCTATGGCACGTGTGCGTGGTTGCCCTGCCCTGCTCTGCCGCAGGTACCCGGGCTGCAATGATCCAGAGGGATGCACAGGTTCCCCCAGCTTGTGGGAAGAAGGTGGGAGGGTGTAACAGGCGACGGGGCCCTGAAATTCTTCCCTACCCAGGGCTGAGTAGCACTGTGCAGAGCGGGGATGTGCATCCCTGGACGTGCATCCCAGCAGGCAGCTAGGATGGAGGAGAAGGGGCCTGAACAATCCTCCCTCCTCTTCCAAAGCGTACGATGCATCCCGAGGCAATGCAGCCCCCCAGCCCTTCCCTGGGGCTAACATAGGTGAGGGGAAAGCAAAATACATCCCTGGGAGACAGCAGAGCTTCTGCCATTCTCTGGTGCCCTGGAGCAGCGTGGCAGGACAACCTCTTGGATACCATTTATTTTCCCCTCGTGACCCTTCCTCTCCGCTCTCTACCTGCCCAGGATTTGCACAAAATCAAGGCATGCCAGCTAGCGCAGTACAAGGACCTGACGGCTCAGAAACTCACTGAGTCCGACAAGCTGCTCTACGTGCTGGATGGGGATGCAGCGATCGCCCGGCACATGAAGCACCCCCAGGGTGACATGATCACAGAAGAGTGAGTACCGGGGGGGCAGAACCTGTTGCTGCAGCCTTGCAGGGAGGGAGGGTGCTTTTCCAGGGCCTCTGCTCAGCTCCTGCCTGCAGCTGGGGGAGGCACCACAGGCTCCTCCACAGCCCAGCTCACATTAAGGTGCATAACACGCAGCCATCCGCAGGCAGGTGTAGAGTAAGAACAGCTGCACGCCTGCCGATGGCTGTGTATAAAGCTCTGCACGAAGCGTGGTGGGGTGGTATCTGCCCAGCATATGGGCAGCCGACGCACTTCCCCAGTACCAGCCTGCCCTGAGCTGGCAGATGAGCTGAGCAGCCCTTGGCAGATGGCTGGGGCACAGGAACCTTTGCCCTCTCCCTCCCCAGCCGACTGCACAACACGGCTGCTGCCAGACCACCTGGCAGCGCTGGGCTCTCCGAGGTCCCCTAAGGACAGGCCCCCCGCTCCATAGCGGGGGTGTGAGAGGATCACTTACAGCTACCAATGCTAATGCAGCCCATGCCCACATCCTGCATCCCACCCTCATCTTTCCCTTCCCGCAGCATCCGGCAGCTGAAGGAACGAGTGGCAAACTTGCGCGTGAAACACGAGCAGATCTACAACTTCCCCCTGCAGCATATTGAGCCCCAGGTCAACTGGTCAACAGTGATCGAGGAGAAACAGGTACCAAGGGGACCATCAGTGCCACTGCCTGGCTAGCAACACCAGCTGGGGACAGGCAGGACCTCATGCATCTCCCCATGGAGAAGCAGGCTCCTGGAAACCTTCTTGGCTGCTTGATACTGGGAGCAGCAAACAGCATGGGAGGGATAAGGGGGAGCTGGTTGGCAGGGGAGGGTGCAGAGGTGATGGGACAAGGCCAGCTGCTGTGGCACCAGGAATCGGTGCTTGAAGTGGCACCGCTGTCAGCAGCTGGGCTAAGCGAGGAAAAGCTCCAGAGGATCGGGGGGCTACAGGGGAGTGCGCCAGCCTGGCCTTCAGGGAGTGGGCTCCTAAGGCTCAGCCTGGCCATTGACCATTGGGTGAGCTTGAGCAAACCTCTGCCCTTCTCTATCCGAGGAGACCGCGTTCCCTCTCCTGGCAATGTGCTCCAACACCCCGCTGTCCTAAGAGTGGAAAAACTTCTCCTTATACCCAGTCTGTGTCTCCCCCATTTCAATTTACACCTGTCATCTCTCATCTTCCTACCACACACCACCCTGCAGAGCCTGGCTCCGTTTACTCAACAACTTCCCCATAGTTATGGGAAGGATGCTGTTAGGTTCCCCTGGCAAAGCCTTCTCCTGCCAAGGCTGAATCAGCCTCAGCCTCTCCTCTTGGGTCCTTGGCTTAACATCCCCAGTCACCACCTGCTTTGGGTTCTACTCTGTGGCCCTTCCTCTTTCTTTGATCCCAGCACTACACTCTTCCAGCTAGAAAAGGGTTAAAACTCCTAAACTGGCCTTCCCATAGCCACTGTCCGGCACGGCTGCCTTCACCCACGGGCTCCCAGGCACCCACGCGCTGCTGACACTGGAGCCCGTCCAAGCCCAGCTCCACATCCACCTCCAAGAGGAGCTTCCCAGGTCACCACATCCTGTTCCCCCATCACTAACCTCAACTACTGTGCACCACAGGATGCATTACGCAGCAAGGGCTTTGGGACCGACCTGCCACTGGTCAACAGCCAAGTAGAAGAGCACAACATCTTCCACAATGAGGTCATGGCCATCGGCCCACACATTGCCAAGGAAGGCAACAAGGTCAGCTCTCCTGCCCCTCTCCCTGCTGCCCTGGGGGGTTGGCCCCATCCCGAGCCACTGATGAAGGCGAGGGCATCCCACTATCTAAGCTCCTACAGCCTGGACCAGGTTGGGTGGTCGCCCAGATCCATGCCTAACCTCAGAGCTGAGCATTGTACACTGACTCGAGCTTTACAATGAGGCAAATCCCATAAACCCTACATCCCGCTCCATCATCAAGCCCCACCAGACTACCACTCTCCAGGACATGCTCCTAACTCTTGCCTTCCTTCTTCTCTGTTACCAGGAATATACAAGTGACTTCCAAGCCAACTACCAGAAGCTGCTGGTAAGAGACCTCTGAGATCCTGGGGGCAGAGTCCTTTTTCAGGGGTCCCTTGCTGGGGTGGCCAGGCACCCCCAGGGGACCTGTGAAGAGGAGCTTTGGGCTGAGCTCTCCCTCTGACCCTTCCCAGGCCAGCTCCCAGCAGCGGCAGCAGGATCTGAATTCCCTGCAGGACTACATGCAGCGCTGCACCAACAAGCTCTACTGGCTGGATCAGCAGGCGAAGGACAGGACCCATTACGACTGGAGCGACCACAACCTGGACTACCCTAGCCGGCGCCGCCAGTACGAGGTCCGTGCGTGCTCATGTGCTGCCTGGCCCCATGCCGGCTGGGTGCTTTGCAGCAAGGGAGGTGGGCACAAAGCCAGGGGAGTAGGCTGGGGGTTGGATGGGGCAGGAAACATCCCTTCACCCGTGCCTCACTTTCCCCGACTCCACCATGAAGCACTTTGAGACATACAGATGATAGCATATGGGTAGTAAGGTTAATCCTTACCTCCTGCCAGAAATAAGGCAATGAGGAAGCTTGAGAGTCCTCTCCCTTATCCCAGCATTCACTTGGCAAGAGTTGCATCTGCAAGGGAAGGAAAAGCGAGAGCTGCAGTAGGGGAACATCACGCTTTCTGTCTTGTGGAGCTCTTCAGGCCCTTTCAGAGTAGCTCAGTCACAGGACGCAGCCAGGGTCCCCTCTCTTTGTGTGGGGATCAGTATCTTGTCTCTGTGCGTCTAGAACTTCATCCACCGGAAGCTGGAGGAGAAGGAGGAGGCCATCAACAAGCTGCATGCAGATGGAGATCAGCTGCTTGCCCAGAATCACCCTGGGAAGAATGCTATTGAGGTGAGCATCAGGGACGGGCTCCAGCTTCCCCGCCTGCCCCAGAGCTTGGGAGACTCGCCCAGCCCTTCTCCAGTGTGGGACCTGGTGCCAACATGACTCTTGACTTTACTTCCTGGGATGCCAAGTGGGAAAAAGTCTTCACCTGCAAGTGTGTAAACACCAACAGAGGAGCCAAGATAAACCTAATTAGCTCTTCCCATCTTCCCCATTCCTGTGGCAATTACCCTGTGCCTACCTATAAAGGATAAATTATGGTGGCAAGTTCCACCTTTCATAGGAAGATGGACATAAGGCCACAGGATTTGCCACCTCCTTCCACCCATCCCCACACTCCCATCAGAGCATCCCAGCTTTGGACTAGCTCTCTGGTACTCCCATCCTAGCTTTGACCTGAGAGCTTCACAGGCAGCCAAGGAGTTGTTAGCTCAAGAGGGAAACGGGTACTTTCTGGTGGGCGGCCCAGGCTCACCCGTAGCATGGGGCATCCTGCTAATGTCCACCTCCTGCCCCTGTGTTGCAGGCTCACATCGAGGCAGTGCATGCCGACTGGAAGGAGTACCTCAACCTGCTGATCTGTGAGGAGAGCCACCTGAAGTTCATGGAGGACTTCCACAAGGTACCAGATTCCCAGGGGCAGCAAGGCACTGTTTGCTCTGCACAGCCCAGAGAGTAGGTGCTGAGTTGCAGGAGACCCCAGCAAATATACAAGCTCCTGCTGCTCTGGAAACAGGGTAGAAGAGATTTAGTCTTCTAGTCTGCAGGGCTTTTAAGGCTAGGAGGACCACTTTGAGCTGATAACACAAGTCATAATTGCTCAAGCAGCAAATGCAGTAATTGGTTGGCCAAAGCATAACTTGCAGAAAGTACCCACTCCAACGCCGAGGTTCAAGAGCCACAGTCCAATGTCGGCATCCTTGTCTGCAGGACAGCAGAGAGAACTCACAGAGGTACCTCACACCCGAAACAAGGCATGGGGAGACCTCACATGCTCCTCTCAGAAGCAGAACAGGTTGGAGTGGGGAAATTACATCTGCAGAAAGCAGAGTTGGCCCCCCAGGGAGCCCTGCACAAGGGCCCATCGCCCCAGCTGAGCTCGGCAGACAGATGTCTGCTGGATAAATTGCATCCGACAGCCAGGAAGGCTCTACAGGGGAGCAGGTTAGGCTGGATTCCTTTCCCACAGCCTGGGTGTGTTGACGACATGATGAGTCTGTTGCCAAAGCTGAATCCTGGTGCCTAGCCCAGGCAGTGCCTTTTGTGGGTATCTGCCAGGGTAACTGCCCCGGGGGGTGGTTTGTGTGTGGAAGGGCTTGGCTCTGCCTTCTCCTTGGCCCTGGCAACGGAGACACTGCGCACCATCGTGATGCTGTCCAAGTGAAACAAAATTGAGGGCAGGGAAAGGTGGGATTTAACAACTCTGCAGGAGAAGACCATGGAATAAGCTGCTCCTGGTTGTCTTCCCCCTAGCTCTGCTGTCGTGAGCGTGGCAAATAGCGATTCCTCACCTTTCTCCATGCACTTCTGAGTGCTCAGATGCCCATCATAGCTTCTGGTGGCTGCCCCTGCTCTAGGCAGCACGAAGACCAGGATGCTGGGGTGGGTTTGCTTCGTGTTTCAGCAGGACCCTCTCTCACAAGAGACCTGTCCTTTCTGCAGTTTCAGAAAGACACTAAGGATGCCCAGGAGCTCTTGAAGAAGGTGGATACAGACCTGGATCAAAAATTTAGCCCAGAGTTCAAGGACAGATACCAGCTTGAGTCTCTCCTCCGGGAGCTGGATGTGAGTATTGGTGCAGGCAGGACCAAAGGGGAGGCAGCAGCAGGAGCCAGTGTCCCTACGACACCGATGGAGGGACATCCCTGCCAGAGCAGGCATCTAGCCCAGCTTTCAGCATGGCGAGCAGCAGGACCATGCTACTGCCTCCCTTTGCCTGGCCTTCACCCAACTCTTCCTTCCCCTGTAGCTAGAGATTGCCTCTCCCATAGCAACATAATTGCTCACTGGGTTGGTTTTTATTTGTTCTCTCATTGAGTTAGCGATCCTTAAGGGCGGGAGCGTAATTAGACCTGCTGCCAGAAGAGGTTGTGGAACTTGCTGTGCTGCCGAGAGCCGGAATGAGAGATCACCCTCTTGGGAAGGGCTGTGCTGAGCGGAGCTGCTGGCCCAGCCCAAGCCCAAGCATGCTGCAGCAGGCCCAGATGATGCACATGTCCTGGGGCAGCTGATAGCTCTTCCTGCGAGCTGTCCCTCTCCTCCTGTGTGCTCCATCCCACTCAACATTGTGCGATACCCACCTGCACAGCCAGAAATAGAACAACTAATGGAGAGCCATTTCACGGGGCTCTAATTAGAGCTAATAGCTGGGAATGGGGCTATCTGTCAACATGCAGCCAGGCAGATGTGGACCGTACACCAGGGAATGCCTATTACTGCCCAGTGGCTAGTGCTAAGGCATGGCAACTCATGGGCACGGTCCCAGTCCTCACCCTGGCTGCAAAATTAGGAGCGTGCAGGAACACTTGGTGTAGGAACACTATGGCTCCAGAGCAGGACCCAGGAGCTGTTTTCACTAGCATAAGCAAAAAACAAGCCGCAGTCTCTGTCCCAGCAGCGTTGGCACGAGCTCCTCCCCAGCCCTTCCCCAGCTGGCAGAGCCCAGGAGCTCGTTCTTCCCATGTTTCCCTACTGGTTTTGGTCATTACCGTGTGCTAGGACCAGGAGAAGGCCTTGGACAAGTATGAGGCGGTGGTGAAGTCCCTGCAGGAGCGCAGCCAGCACGTCCTGCCCCTGCGGTACCGCCGCGAGACGCCGCTCCAGCCCATCCCTGTGGAGGCTCTCTGCGAGTACGAAGGCGAGCAGGTAACACCTCCCTTGTCCCATGAGCAATGCAGAGGTGCTGCTGGGAACCGTCTCCTTGGGGGGTGCTGGGGATAGAAGAGACACCTGGGGAAGGAGCAGTTTTTGCCAGTGCCCAAGCGGCGACGTCTCCCGCAGTGGGGACGAGGCGAAGGTTGTTCTTGACCTCGTGGGAAAGCAGGTTTCGCAGCTCAGAAAGAGCAGTGCAGGAGGGGTCTGGGGGAAATGCAGCCTCTGTCCGCCCTGCGGACAGCATGCCTATCACACACCCTTCGGCAGGTTACGACAGCCCGGCTCCGTCACGTTCCCACGCTCCCTGCACTGGGACGGTGAAGATGTCTGGGCATGTTTCTGATCAAAGAAACATCACCCCAACATCACCGGCGCAGTCCTGGCAGGCACATCTGCATCCCCCCATCCCCACCATCACAGCATCAGTCTTTGCAGGACTGAGTAGTTGACTGAAGGGATGGGACAGCAGAGCCAGCAGACACCAGGCAGGGGCCTGGAGAGGAGCGAGCGGCTAGGGCTGACTCAGCTGCTTGCCTCTCTGAAAAAGCCACAGCACAGCCTTAGAAATGCCTTCTCATCTCTGCCCTAGTGGGAATTTGCTCGCTGTGGTTGTTGCAAGAGGAGGCATGGCTTCATACCTGCAGGCTCAGGGGAGGGAGGAGCAGGCACATGAGACTTCTGCAAGCAGCAGATACTTGGAGAAGCAAGAGGGTGCAGAGAGAAGGGATTGGGCTTTATGCCAGTCCTGCCGCCCTGCAAGTGCGGCTCCCTGGGGCTGCCGGCATGGAGCAGGGTGGGTGGCGTTTCCTGACCTGCTGCTGTGACTGGTTCCTGTCCCCCAGGGCCAGATAAGCCGAGGAGCCCGCTACACCCTGCAGAAGAACAGTGGAGACGTTTGGGAAGTGGCAGACAGCTCAGGAGACAAGATCAGCGCCCCAGGGGTCTGCTTCATGATCCCCCCGCCTGATGCAGAAGCAATAGCGCTGGCAGACCAGTATGTGCCCCCCAGCCTGCCGTGCTGGACGCTCCCGCTGTCCCGGCAGCCTTTGCCCTTGCCTTCACCAGCCCCAGACCATGCCACCAATGCTGCACCCCCCCGCCTGGCAGCGCTGACAGGGGGCTCCTGCCCCAATTCCCGCAGCGAAGCCATGTCTGCTTGAAGCCTCAGGCTTCCTCCAGGAGGGATTCCTGCACCTTCCTGCTTGCACACAATATCCCACCTGGCAAAGTGGGGCCAGCTCAGAGACATCCAGGTCCCTCCTCCTCTGGGGGGCCATTATGGCAGGGGGAGCTGCCCATCCCTCCCTCAGCAGGCAGGCACCTGCCTTTGCTGTCTCTCCCCTGCTCCCACCCCTCCGGTGAAGACATGGCTCTACCCCTTTGCCAACATGGGATGAAGGTGCCTCTCCCCCACTTGCTTCATGGCTGCCTTGAGGGGCCAGGTCCCACAAGCCCCTCCAGAGCTGCACCTCCTTCCTGGAGCAGTGCTGGGATGGGCGACGGGGTGACAGAGCAGCTGAGGGCCTGACTCTGACTTCATGCCCTCACTGACCCGTTCTGCAGAATTGCTGATCACTACGTGACCGTGAAGGAGAAGACAGCCAACTGCAAGAACATCCTCCAGCAGCGCTACGAGGGGCTGAAGGCAGACAGCATTGGAGGTGCGGCTCTGGAAGGGCAGCTTGGGGCTTGCCCCTTCCCAGGCACAAAAAGGCTGCTGTAGCCTTGAAACTTAGGCAGTGGCCCATCTTAGGGGGGATGTCACCAAGAGCTTCCATTCTCCTAAGGGTCCTGGGGACAACAGTGTTGGGATGTGTGCAGGGGCACAGGCTGCGGTCACAGCAGGCAGGGCTCAGGGAGTGGACAGGGATGTGGGTTTTGCACTCACCGGTG
The DNA here is from genome assembly GCA_013401315.1 of Balaeniceps rex. NCBI lineage: Eukaryota > Metazoa > Chordata > Aves > Pelecaniformes > Balaenicipitidae > Balaeniceps > Balaeniceps rex. Next base: position 134,606 of record VYZW01000696.1, read on the forward strand.
GGATTGAGCCTAGACCCAGCTTCCAACCAGCTTTAACCTGGTCCCCCCTCATTATCCAGATGCTGCATCGGTTCAGGGGCGCCAGCTTCTGGCAGGGCTGGAGAAAGTGAACAGCGACCTGGACAAGCAGGAGAAAGCAATAACGGCAAACCTCCGTCCACCACTGGAGCAGAGTCGGGCTGTGCAGGACAGCACCGAGCGCTCCAAGGACCTGAAGGTACGGGGCTGTGGAAGCAGACAGACAGTGTTGTAAAGGGACTGTGCTCCCAGGGGGTCTCCAGGCTGGTCCTCCATATGCTGGGTCCTGTAAGCACTCCTTGAGTCCAGGGGCATGGAGTGATGCTTACAGCTGGCTACTTCTTCCAGTGGAGATGGGGAGCAGCCCTCTGAGCAGCCTCAGAAGCCAAAAACCTTTGCCCTGCTCCTGGCCCAGCTCAGTCACAGAAAGGTTGAATGAGAAAAAGGTGATGGCTGCAGAGTGTGGGCTGTGAGGAAGAGAGGGGAGCCCTCAAATTTTGATCCTGTCTATATTCTGAGCACATGAGGGATGTTAACTTTGCCACCACCATCACTAGCTCAGAAAGAAGCAGGAAAACACTTATGGCCCAGGGCACTGTTTCTCCTTGTGGACCTGCTCCTGCTAGGCTCCGGTGCTGGTAGCATCCTGCTCCTTTCCTCTCCTGCAGAACCCTAATTAAGCCAGGCTCCGTGCCACAAACCTCCCTTGGTTTAGGAGGAAGTTCAGGTCCTGGTTACATCACCTGCCAAGGGCTGTGTCAAAAGCCAAGGGCCACCGCAAGTGAAAGGAAATTGTTCCAACTGCCTGCAGTGCTTTGATGTCCAGGCAAGAATTCATCTGTCAGGCTGCAGAGCCCAATGGTCCAGATGAGTCCAGCTTGTTTCTGACAGAGCTAGAGCTGGTGCGAACCACTCCCCAGCCTGAGTTTCCTTGCTAAGGGCTAGTTAGCCCACCCCAGAAGAGATACAAGTCAACAGAAAGTCAACAGAAAATATCCTTTTGTCCCCTACAGGGCTGAAAGGCACCTGCCATGAAACACAAGCCCTCAGCCCTGACCTCTCTTCTCACACTGGACAGCCAAGGATCAGCTTCTCTGTCATGTAGCCACAAGGTCTTATTTCAGTTGCTCAAAGGCTTTGTTCCTACTGCAGAACATCACCAATGAGGTCCGTCGCATTGAACCCGAGAAAACAAGGAAGATCCAGGAGTGCGAGGTCTTCATTGAATCCGTGCCGAACACTGGCAGCGCCACCTTGGTAAAGAACAAGGTGGAGAATACCAACAAGAAGTATGACCGTGTGGTCCAGCTGCTCAGCGCTGCCCAAGAGAAGTAAGTCATGGCTCAAGTCATGGCTTGAGCCCAGCATGATGTAGGATCATGCAGGAGACAGGTGCGGGCGTGCTTAAACACCTTTCCTCTTGTGTCCATACAGAGTTGAGGTGGCCACGCACCTCGAGAGGAGCCTCCAACAAGGCCGAGACCTGCTGTCTACCTATGAGAATAAACTGGTCATAGATGACACGGTACCAGAGGATTTGCAGGTGGTAGACCGTAAGAAAGAAGAACTGCTGGTGAGTGTCTTCTCCAGCCAGTTTTCTACCCTAGTGACATGCTCCACGTACAAAACCACTTTCCAAAAGCTGGGGTAATTGCTGCTCAACTCACAAGCTTGGATCAGCTGGTAAAGGGATGGCCTCCCCCAGCTGGAGGTGAGACCCCATGTTAACTGCATGTGATCCCTACCTACTTTAAATGCAAACCGTTCCCATCCCCAAAGCAGAAAGCAAATGCCAGTTGACTACTTGTGATTTGATGAAAGGACTAATGGAGAAGTGAAGGATAAAATGGTCTGGGAAAAGCAATGCAGAGGTCTGATACATGAAAGAGATGGACCTAGCAAGGCTTTGAGAACAGTTATCGCTAGGAAAAGGTACTGACCAAAATTGGTAATCCTTCTGCTAGAAAGGCCAAGAACTGGCTAGGCCAGAATTTTATGTCCTTCTTCAGCTTTTCCATCAAGTCCCCAGGTTCAGACTAGCATGCAAAAGCTTTCACAGCTCCCTCTGGAGTTGTTGCACTGGCAGGAATAGGGCTTAAGGCTTGCATGAGGAGCACCAAACATTTTGCATATAGTATGCTTGCTTTTAAAGATTAACAGGTGGAGAAGGGAGCAAGAGCTCGTTTTTCTCCCCATCAGGTTTACCAGCTCTGCTTACCATGCAAGCCTCTAACTTACTTTTCTCTACAACCTGTAGCACTGCTGCAGCTCAGCCATTCGTTAGCATCCTCTGCAGCTCCAGTGCAGTAGCTGGAGTTGATGGGAAACAGTAACAAAAGCCTGACACGTGTGCAACCTCAGAGAATCCCTCTCTCCTGCTTTTTCCACAGGCCATGGGCACCGAGCTCCAATCCAAGAGGTTCCTGCTCAATGAAGCAGAGCAGAACTTGCTAAGGACGAAGACATGCTCCAACACCCTGGCCAGCAAGTTCCAGGAGCACTGCCCCGACATTGAACGGCAAGAAGCCGAGCTCTACAAACTCAACCAGCGCTTCAACAACCTCAGCAAGCAAATCAACCACAGGTGAGACAGAGGACAGGATCTAGCTAGGACTGGACCAGCCTGGAGGGCCGGGATATTTACAGTGGAGTTGGAACCACACTGAATCTGGAAGAGGCATAACACTGTCAGGGGAATGAGCAGTTGCAGAAGGGCTTCCAGGGAGGGCTAAGGAGGAAGACAGAGAGGTTCCTGGTGCACACTGGCTGGGTAGAGCTGGGCAGCATTTAGAATTATGTGCTCTTGCAACAGAGATGGGGACTTTGGCAAGAGAACAACTCTGGCTCAAACCTATGTCTTTAGGGAGCGGGGGAAGCAGGGACAGGTTAAGAGGTGTTTGCAGAAAACACAAGAGATGTGATAGTACTGAAGCTGAGCTGATTTCCCCCACAGAACGCAGACCCTGCAGAAAGCAAAAAGTGCCTATTCCAATTACCGCACCAACTACGACAAAGTCAACAAGTTCCTGTGCAACATACCTAACTATGAGCCGCAGGAGACCGACAACATCCAGCAAGTGGAAATGAAGCTGAAGAACCAAGCGGTAATTCTTTCTGAGAGTGCCCTGGGCTCCATGGGGAGAGGAGAAGAAACAACACTAAAAGATAAGGAATAGAACTTAGATAGCTCCTGAACATAAAATAGAAAAATATAAATACTTATTAGCTTTACTTCTTTTTATGCTATAAGGTCCCACTGTCCTACCCGTGCCTTGTTAACACTTAGCAAGGCAGCTCAAGAAGGTTGTAATTCTCAGTGTTGTTATTTTAATGGCAACCCTCAAAAAGGCTGAACGAAGTGTTTGTATTTTGTGTTCTCTTTGACATGTATCTCTGCGCATGCCAGGTGCTCCTCCGTGACATTGCAAGCAAGGAACAAGAGGTGCAGAAGGTCTCCGCCACAGCTCAGCAATACCAGCAGGCAGTGAAGGTAAGGACTGCAATTCTGCCGGTGGGAGAACTTTAACATAGAATCGTAGAATGCTTTGGGTTGGAAGGGACCTTTAGAGGTCACCTAGTCCAACCGCCTGCAATAAGCAGGGACATCTTCAACTAGATCAGGTTGCGCAGAGCCCCGTCCAACCTGACCTTGAATGTTTCCAGGGATGGGGCATTTACCACCTCTCTGGGCAACCTGGTCCAGTGTTTCACCACCCTCAGCATAAAAAATTTCCTCCTTGTACCTAGTCTGAATCTACCCTCTTTTAGTTTAAAACCGTTATTCATTGTCCTCTTGCAACAGGCCCTACTAAAAAGTCCCCCCCCATCTTTCTTATAGGTCCCCTTTTAAGTATTGAAAGGCCGCAATAAGGTCTCCCCAGAGCCTTCTCTTCTCCAGGCTGAACAACTTCAACTCTCTCAGCCTTTCTCTGTGGGAGAGGTGTTCCATCCCTCTGACCATTTTTGTGGCCCTCCTCTGGACCCGCTCCAACAGGTCCATGTCTTTCCTGTGCTGGGGACTCCAGACCTGGACACAGTACTCCAGGTGGGGTCTCACCAGAGTGGAGTAGAGGGGCAGAATCACCTACATCCGACAAGGAACCACCTAAAGAAAGCCTAATGCCCTTGCTCAGTCAACTGATGAGCTAAAACCAGGTTATATCTGCTCTGACATTGACGTCATGTTGCCATTAGCATGGCAACTGGCTCAGATTTAGTGTCTCTGAAAGGAGGGTTTCCACTCCAAGCCCAGCATCAGTAAGACAACTGGAAGGTCAGCACATGCCTGCAGCTGTGCTGTTATGGTCACAGGGCAGAACCTGACTCAGAACCTGCTGGGAGGTCCTGCCAACAGTGCCCCACATCCCACCATCCTCAGCAGCTCACCTAACACGCAGGTCAAGGGAAGAAGTCATTAAAGCTAGGGTTTAGGAGGGACCTGTGCATGAAGGGGACCGAGTAATCTCACTTTCCTCCTGGGAACTTCTTCCCACAGGACTACGAGTTGGAAGCAGAGAAGCTACGGTCCATTCTCGACCTAGAGAACGGCTGGAATGGGTACATGAGCAAGAAGCCGAGGCTCCAGTCTCCGGCCGCGAAAGTGAAAGAGGAGGTAAATAAGGGGTGGCCTACAGTGAGCTAAAGCAGATGACAGCTTATGGGACCAATGGAGATTTTGCAAACAGTTGTATTTACTGTTGGTGACCTCGGTCCCAGAGGGGACTGCAGGGGAGGGCAGAGAATCAGAGGAGGAAGGGATTTTTCATCAGTCTTAAGCCATCAGTTTTTTTGGACTAGGCTGGCCAGAATGAGAGGGAAGATACTGGATTTAGCACTTCCCTTCTGAAAGGGGAAAGGGGGAAGAAAAGTCAAAACCCTGAAATTTTTCCCCTCCCAAGACTTTCAAACAGAGAGTGAGATTTCACCACCAAAGACTGCATGCTACATAGAAATACTTACAGCGAGAACAGGCCACAAGCTACTTATGTATGCAGGATCTGCTCAAACTCATCCTGCTTATTGAGGCAGGCAGCCAGAAGTGTCCACCTGGTTCTTCCTCGGCTGCATCTCTTTTTGCATATCTTGAGTAGGAAACGTACAGTATGACCATGAGAGCGTGTGTGCATGAGAATCACTCTTCCTCCCCCAAAGCTCGGCAGATCACTGCTGTAGGTTTTTAGAAGAGCACCCAGGGTTACTTCTTTAGGCCCTGACCATTGTTTCTATGCAGCAAGTCTTGACCAAGCACCACTGGTTCCACCACCTTTTCTCAATGCATCTTTGTTCCGTAGGAAGCTGTTCTGGCAGCCAAGTTCACCGAAGTAAATGCTGTGAATAAACAGAGGCTGCAGAATCTGGAGTTCGCTCAGAGCCTCCTGCGGCAGGTAAGCGACCACCAGGAGCAATGTGATACTGAAAGGACTTCTTTTGCCAAACCCATGCCAGAATTAGTGTCTCTTGTGGCTAAAAGCTTTGTTTTGACAGCAACAGGCACCGCAGAAAGCACTTCTCAGGCTGGGAATCCACAGAGCAGTTCAAGAGCAGCCTGTTTGCAAATACCCCATTTAGCATTTGCAATAGGCAAGCTCCATTAACCAAGCTCAACATCCTCCTGTCATTTTGTCACAGGAGGCACTGAAAATAAGCACCAAAAGTACAATTATTTGGGTTTTTTTGACTACGCATTCTTTTTTCAACAACAGCAACCAGAGGTTCAAGTGATACAAGACTTTGTCCAGACCAAAAAATCCATAAGGCCCGTGGAAGAAGCCTGGAAGTTGAAGAAAGAGCTTGAGGATGAGACTCAGCGTCGGCAACAGCTAGAAGCAGAGATCAAAGCCATTCAGAACAACATTGTCCACCTGCAAAACCAGAAGCCCCAAGAAACTGTTGTTAAGAAAGAACTGCTGAAGAAAGTGCCTGACCCTCAGCTGGAGGAGAGCTTGCACAAACTGCAGCAAAACCTAGCAGAAGAGCAGCGCAAGAACCAGGTGCTCCAGGATGAGCTGGAGGCTCTTAAAATCAGGCTGCGTGTTTTGGAGCATGAGAAGAGGGAAGGAGGGCAGGAGTATATAGTGAAAGAGGTACTGCGTATTGAACAAGATAAGGCTCAAGCTGATGAAATCCTGAAGCTCAAAGAAGAACTGGAAGAGCTCAGGAGGCAGGAAGGAACTAGAGAGAATGAAGTCATCCTTTTACGCCAACAAATTGCTGTGCTGTCTAGCGAGAAGAACAAAGAGCAGGAGAAGGTAACAGAGAAGGAGGTGCTGAAGCTGCAGAACGATCCCCAGCTGGAGATGGAATTCCGGATGTTGCAAGAGAACAAGCAGAGGGAGAGCGCCCTTCGGCAGAAGCACGAGGAAGAGCTCAGCTTCCTCCAGGACAAGCTCAAACGTCTTGAGAAGGAACGGGCCATCGCCGAGGGCAAAATTACTGTCAAGGAGGTGCTGAAGGTAGAGAAAGACTTGGCCATTGAGAGAGAGGTGAATGAGCTCCGGCGCCAGTATGAAGATGAGAAGTCCAAGGGTCGTTCCAACGAGCGGGAAAAGGCTGAGCTGCTCAGGAAGATCCAGCTGCTGGAGGAAGAGAATGCCAAGGTGGTTGTCCAGGAGAAGGTGCGTGAGATTGTGCGCCCAGATCCCAAGGCTGAAAATGAAGTTGCCAACCTTCGTTTGGAGCTGGTAGAGCAGGAGAGGAGATACAGAGGTGGTGACGAACAGCTGAAGAGCTGCCAGAATGAGCTGGCTGCTCTGAGGAACAGAGGGCCACTGGTAGAAGTCAAAGAAGTCATTAAGGAGGTCATTAAGTACAAGAATGATCCAGAAACTGAAAAGGAGCTACAGCGGCTGCGGGAGGAAATCATAGAGAGGACAGGAGCAATTGAAAGAGCTGACCTTGAGATCTACCAGCTGAAACAAGAGATACAAGCTTTGAAAGATACCAAACCTCAAGTGCATACAAAGGAAGTTGTTCAAGAAATTCTACAGTTTCGGGAAGACCCCAAGACTAGAGAGGAGGTAGAGTCTCTGAGAGTGCAGCTAGCAGATGAACAGATGAAACACATTGACCTGGAAAGGGAGCGGCTACTCCAAGAAGAGAAAGTAAGACAGAAGGAGGAAGAACTTTCCCAGGTGAAGGAGAAAGTGGTCCAACAGGAAGTAGTGAAGTATGAGCAAGATCCTGCCTTGAAAGCTGAAGTCAACTCCTTCTCTCAGAGCATTGAGAGTGAGCTGAAGCAAATTGATTGCCTCCGTGAAGAACTCCGCAAGCTGCAGAGGAGGCGGTCTGAGCTAGAGCGTCAGCTAGAAGAACTTGAGAAAGAGAGACAGGCCCGCAGAGAGGCTGAATTGGAGGTGCAGAGGTTGAAGATAAGGTTGAATGAGTTGGAGGAACAGGAGCGGGAGACAACAGAACGAGTGACTGTGAAACAGAAAGTGATCCTTCAGCAAGATCCCCAGCAAGAGAAGGAGCACTCCCTGCTCAAGCTGGAGCTAGAAGAGGAGAAGCACCGGAGACAAGTCTTGCAAACTGAACTAGAAGCCCTGAGAAAGAAGCTCCTTTCTTTGGAGAAGATGGAGGTCAAAGAGAAAGTGGTCTTTTCAGAGAGTGTCCAAGTGGACAAAGGAGACACAGAGTATGAGATTCAAAAGCTGAAGAGCAATCTGGAGGAAGAAAGTAGGCGTAAGAGGGAGCTAGATGCAGATATCAACCGCCTCGAAACCAGGCTGTCCGAGGTGGAATTCAACAACTCCAAGTCATCAAAGGAGCTAGACTTATTAAGGGAGGAAAACCACAAACTATACCTTGAGAAACAGAACCTGCTGATGGAAACAAGGAGACTGCAGTCGGAGATTGAACTCACAGCAACAGAAGCTCGGGATTTGAGAAACATGACCCACGTGGACAGTGGAATAAACCTGGACTCCAGATTCCAAGCTCTGGAAAGAGAGTTAGATGATCTGAAGCAGTTATCCAGAGAAAAAGATGCGGAGATCGAGCAACTCCAGAATCGCCTCAAGACAGTGGCTATCAAGAGGGAACAAAGAGAGAACCACCTGAGGCGCTCCATTGTGGTCATTGACCCTGATACAGGAAAAGAAATGTCTCCAGAGGAAGCTCATGTGTTTGGTCTCATTGAATGGAGCCTGTTTGTCAAACTGAAGAGTCAGGAATGTGACTGGGAGGAGATCTCAATAAAGGGTCCCAATGGGGAATCATCTGTGATCCTCGACAGAAAGTCTGGTAGAGAGTTCTCAATTGAGGATGCCTTGAAGAGTGGAAGGCTAACCATGGCTCAGTACAACAGTTACCTCAACAAGGAGATGTCGATCCAGGAGTTGGCAGTCTTGGTGTCTGGAAGTAACTACACAGCGCTCCCTCCACTTTAGAAACTTTTTCTTAAGAGCAGCTAGTCAGAGCTGCACCACTTGTTAGACTACCAGATCACTGCAAATCCTTGCCCTCCTTTGCATCTTCCACAATGCTAGAGCCTCTGCCCCAGCCATGCTACGAAGCCACACTGCTTGCTGTCATACACTGCAGAAAAGCACCACCAGTAGTGGAACACACATTTGTCAGGACTACAGCAAAAACTTCTCCCCCTCTTCATCCCTACCTAATCACTCAACCTAACAAAAACCAAGACAAAAAGCCTCAGGACAGTGAAGTACCTGAAGTCCAAAGACTCAGTAGAACCTGCAGTTTCCTCAACATATACTCACGTAGCGGCATAAAAAGCTGTATACAGCAGTCATTAAAGAGACTGAAGGTCAAGATGACTCCAAGGTGACCAGCAGGAGCTGGTTATGTCAGCTGCATGTTGGTAAGCCAGTTTCATTGTGGACAACTGACTAAATGATGAGATTGTCCTCTGAGAAAACCAGCTCTGTAAAAACTTGTGTGCTTGAGATGTGCTACACATCTCAATTCAGTATCACATTAATACCTAAACACCATCATTTTGTTCACCTACGTGCCTATGCTGCTGGGGAAGAGTGAAGCAGATGTAATTTGATGGCGTCAGCCATGGATCCAGGAGGAGCATTCATACACCACAGAGGTCACCAAGAAGTACGTGAAGAGATGGCAGTGTTGCCAAACACAAGAGGGTAGTGTAAAGCATGCAACTGTAACCAAACGCAGAGTGCCTTCGAAACACAGTTAGCTTACCTCATGGTTAAAAGCCATTTGTGCTGGTATTTTACTGGATGGAGTTACATGCAGCTACATGTTTCATTTACTTGTGTAAGGGAATGGGAAATAGAGGGGAATTCTATTTATAGTACAAAATAAAAATGCAGTGGTTCCAATCAGAAGTTGATTTTTCTTTATTAATTATGGCAGTCTCTTCATCTTTGGCTTTAAAGAAAGAAGCCATTTCAGAGTCAAAGTTAAAAAAATAAGACTGTTCATTTTAGCTGTTGACTCTTTTCCAAGAGGGAAATTGCTGGAGCAGCATTAGAGCTGGGACTAATTAGCAGCATTAGATGGGAGTGAACTGCAATAACAAGTGGGACTGCAGCTGCAGGAAAACAGGGAATCACAGTGGGATGGTACCAGGGGCTTCCACATTTAGAGCACGTTCATTTCCTTTTTCCCAAATTTCGGTTAATACCTGAACCCCAGTAAACTCTGCCATCAACAAAAGCAGCCATAAGCATTAACTGCACATCCATCCTGGCTTTTGGGATTAACATCATTATTTTACCTTTGTGAATGAAAGCATCAGGCAGGATCACATCATTGCTCCAGGGTCTGAACCCTACACGTTCTTTCCAGCTGTCAACTTCAAGCATCAGCAGGAGCACACTGCATGAGAATATGCAATTCTACCACCACAATGGCTTAGAAACAGAGCTGTAATTTACTTACCACCTAAGAGATGTTAGTTAAAACAGTAAATAATTCATTACTCACTCAAGAAACAAGATGATCAAGGGTGATCATCTAAGCTGAAAGACAAATTCTTGAAAATGAAGTCATGAAACTAGAGGTAAGGAGATGGAAAAAAGCATTTTGGAAACTTTGAAACAATTTATTCAGTTGTTCTGTACAAGATTAACAGTTTTCATACCGCCCCCACTATCTTCAGCAAGACAGTCCCAACACACACAAAAAAAATATAATAGTAAACTGCAGCTCTTACACCCAAAAGGAACTGCCATACTAAGTAAGTGCCATGGGAGCCTCGCCTCCCCACACCGTCACAAAAGCGTTGCAAGTTGCCTTGTCAAGGCAGAGATGCCAGACTCCTGGCTCCCCATCAGCTGTCAGGTTTCTGCGTGGTTCTGCCTTGCTGCGACTCTGCTCCATACCATTCACTCATTCATTATAGCATGTAAAGAAAAAAATATCCCACAGAATTTCCACCAAATAAACATTTCCCTGAGGCAAGAGGCTTCGCTAAATTCCTAGAAGGAGGGCATTCTGCTCTGGCCACGCACACGGGTGCTTCCCAGCAGAAGCATTCAAGTGAAAGCAAAGAGAGAGAGTAGAACCAGTACCTCGAGTCACTCGCTGAGAGTCCCTATCCTGCCAGGTGTTTGAACGCTATTTCAGCTACCATGGGAAGTTGAAGGTGCAAAGTACCTCTCAGGATTAGGCCTTCAACGGGAACCATGCGACATCCACTGCTCAGAGTCTATCCATAACTGCTGTGCTTAGTTTTAATAACACAAGTTCTGTCTTTGGCTCTTTTGCTACAACCTAGGTATTTTCTGTAAACAAATTTTAAATCTGAGCTGCATTTTTTTTTTTTAAAAATACAAACAATGCACTGATCTTGCGAAATTATGTATCAGCTCAAATTGAAAACAGTCCATCTTGGATCTTACCAAAAATGGGGAAAACTAAAGCAGATATTTGCTGGTATACTCAGTGTCAGCATCCTTCCCCAAAGCTCAAGAAGGAAGGCTGCAAGCTTTTGCTTGAAATACCAGTAAAGCCTATGTGGATCAGTGCTACCACTGCACGATTCAGATGTGGCTGTGGGGGCCTGAGAAAAGGCAGACTGGGGGAAGAGCAGAAAATCAAACCCCATAAAGCTCAGTTGGAACCACAGCCTGCCCTTAACTATGCACAGACTGAAAGGGTGTGCTCAGAAATATTTAGGTCTAAGAGTTAAAAAATTAAAAAGAGAAGACACACCCCAATTCTAGATGGTCCCCACTCCTGGAGCTGTGACAAGCACATGATCCTAGTGCAGAAATCATTGAGGAGAGCAATATTATTCTCTGGAATTCATTTGACTAGTAGTGACCTTGGTTAATCTAGATCATTCCCTCTGCCCACCAAAGAGATCATAACCAACGACCCTAGGAAAGAATGGCTTTAGGGGAGGGTCTGGAACCCGCCTGCACAAACTCAGATAAGAACTGGTGCTCTTGCTGGATTTGGTACTGTGTTCGCAGTCACCAAGACACCATTGAAGTCCAGACAGTGCAGCTTTTTTTTTGATGTGCAACCATAAAAAGCTCTATTAAATAAAACAGAATACATTTTAAATACAGAATGATTAAAAAAGGGTTGAGGAGCACACAAAATAGGGTTGAAATGCGTGTCACTAGTCCATTCTTGCTCCACCATAAAAGGCACTGGAATTATGTCTTCCTATCCATGTGACATGCCGAGAAGTGTCCCATTCAATCCAATGCATTCGATGGTAATGAGGATAAAACTGAGCAGGAGGAAAAAAATCCAAAACCCAAAAGTAGTAGAATTCTGAAAGTCAATGACTGCATCTAAAAATGTCTCTCTAAAGAGTCTTTCTTCTCCTCCAGAGGGGAACATCAGGTGGTTCATTAGATTCACCACACAGGAACTGTTACATCCTCCAATTAACTGTAGCACAGTTTTATAGTACAATCAAAAAGTTAGTCAAATGTCTTCAGAAAGCACTGGCAGTGCTAGAATTACCCAAGTAAATCCAAAGCAGAAGAAAGAAGCACCTTTCATATCCTCCACTGGGAGACCAAGGAGGTAACTGGACTTGGAGGTACTTGGCAGATACAGACACAGGTGGGTGGGAATCCACTGCAAGAAAGCCAAGCCACCCGAGTCTCCCTGCGAGTTCTAGCTCCTGCCAGTGCCAGGGAATGCATGAAGGGCAGCAGCAATAAAACAGTGCTACAAAATGCTTCTCTCATTAGGGCATGGCTCAAGATGGCCCTTTGCGTGGGGCTTAGCTCTGAAAGCCTCTGAGCAAACGCACCAATGAGTTCCTCATGGCGATTCTGTCTCTCCAGTTGTTGTGAGGGAAAAAAGGAAAAAAAAAAAAAAAAAAA